>PVIC010018858.1:0-31169 GCA_004025085.1 Thryonomys swinderianus
CTAACTGTACTGCACTGAGTCCTTTAGTACAAAAATTTTGGACAAGAGGGCTGGAGGGTTAGCTCAGTGGTCTCAGCGCCTGCCTCCCAAGCACAAGGTCCTGAGTTCAATCCCCGGTAACCACATACAGTGATGGGTGTGGAGACTCATGCCCACCAGCAATCAATACCACATACCACAGTGCTGGGCGTGGGGGCCCATGTCTGTAATACCAGCACTCAGGAGGCAGAGATAGGAGGGTTGCCGAGTTCAAGGCTTGCTTGGGCTCCATAGTGAGCTCAGAGCCAGCCTAAACTACAAAGCGAGACCCTGTCTCAAAAAAAAAAAAAAATGGACAAGAAATTTAAAACTATCTTCTCTAGTATGAAAAACTGAAAGTGTAAATGAATGGCAAAATATATGATTAAATAGTGTGAAATAGAAAATATTCACAAGGAAAAGGGAAAGTGTGGTTGGGCAAAGTAAAGAAGAGGAAGGAAAATTTTATGGTTAAAAAAGGAAATAAAGCTTATGTATATAGGGGGTGAGGCTGAAGGGAGGGTAGGGGAATGGGAAAAATGTGAATCAAGATGTGTCATGCGCAAGTACAAAATCTCAATGTGAAATGTGATCATAAAGTATGTATAAAATGTACCAATAAAATAAATATGAAAAAAGCAGTGTAGGGCCAGGGATTTAGCTCAGTGTTTCTGGAATATGCTTTGTAAGCACAAGGTCCCAGGTTTGAGCCCCAGTAACATTGCAATGACTGGCATGGTGACCCATGCCTGTAATCCCAGGCTTCAGGTGGCAGAGGCAGGAAGGTTCCTGAGTTTGAGGCTTGCCTGGGCTACGTAGTGAGCTCAGGAGCCACCTGAACTACAAAGTGAGATGCTGCACACACACCCAAAATGGAAAAGTTGATAATAACAGTGCAACTTTCTGTAAATGCAGCGCTCAAGAGATCTGAGAAAGGGGAATGAGAGGGCATTTTAAAAAAATTTTTCATCTTTATTGGTACATTGTATATACACATCATGATCACACTCAATATTGGGAATTTGTACCAGTACAGTTTAATTCTCATTTTTCCCGTTCCCCTACCCACCCCACAACCCCCCACCAGCTAAATACACAAGTTTTGTTTACACTTTTTGTTACCATCGCCTTTTTTTTCTTTACCCCTCATTACTCACCCCTCCACCACACTCCCCTCTGAACATTGATGTTAACGAGTTCTGGAATGGATGATGGCTATGGTGGAATGATGGGGAATTTTATGACAGTGGATGGAGCTGACCTGAGATTTTTCTCCATGGACCCGGATGTGCATGATCTGAACTTACTGTGGGAACCAAAAGAGGGAAACCTAGACCTTTTTCTCAGCTTTCCCAGGTGTGAACTAAAGAGAATGAGAAAATGTTGTGGCTTGAAAGCCGCCAGCAAACATCAGACAAGGACTGGAGCCCATCCTGACAGCTATCAAATGCACTGACAAATAATTTTCTGCAGTGCCTGAGTTATGTAGTTAAAGCCGAGAATCTGAACAGTCTACAGGAGCCCAGGCTCTTGAAATGAAAATTCTCATCTACCGATGACAGTCAAATTGAGAAGGCAGGAATTTTCAAGGGACCTTTTCAGCAAAGGAGATTGAGATGGACAGTCTTCTTCCAAGGTGAACACTTGAATTGATGCAAAAATGCTTGCCATGCCTGAGTATGTTTAAAATCTGGGGAGTCAGCTGAAGGGAGACAAATGACAGTCTTATATTTGTTATTTATTCATTAGAGTAAATATAGGTGCTCTGAAGAAAAGGTTCCAACACTCGGTTTGCATGACTTGATTTAGAAAAAAGGTTAAAACTCACTAGTAACTTCTTTGAGAGGGAGACTTGTCCAAAGTTTTAGCAAATATGATTTTTGGGTTTAGAAATCCCTCCACAATTAATGGCAGAAATCTTTGTGGAGAAAAATAGACATGACAGGATAAAGTACATTTGAAAAAGACCAACAGAAAGTAAAGTTATACCAGATCCCGCTAACGTAGAAGTTTAAGTGATTATTTTCATTCTCCTCTGTTTATATCTCTCCATGTGCCTCGCAGAAGCAGAACTGGCCTTAGGGATTCCCCTTTCCACCAGGAGCACAGTATTTACTGACAGCGACCCCTGGTGAGCGCAGCAGTCAGTGGCTTCCTCAGTATTCACGGCCCCTGCTCTAGTTTGAACAATTTCCGAGTCCCAGGAAAGGCCGGTTCCTAGAAGATGATGTGGAAAAAGCCTAGCAAGTGATTTCGTCTCCCCGGACGCCCATGTTTATTCAGTGATACCGACTTTCCAGACTACTGCGAATTCTGGTTCACGGAGGTTTCTCTTGCTGTTGGTGGAATGAATGTTAAGCAGGTGTGGGAACGGCCACTGGCGCATTCATCTAACTTCTCAGGAGAAGCCAGCGTGAAAACAAAAACGCTTCTCTGAGAGGCCATGGGATCCACAAGGCTAGTGAGAAGCCCGATTGTACTCTTCGGTGACATGAACTGGTAAAGCCTTCATCCGTTGAGGCGATGTGATTTGTTAGCAGGTTCCTCGCAACTGAGAGTGTCCCCCTTGGTAACAGAGAAAGTTGACCATATCACACTCTGAGAGCGGCTAAATAGTGGAAGACTGAGTTGGAAAAAAAAGCAGAAAAAGGAGGAGAAGCGCAGAGGTGGTTCAGCTTCCCGCAGCCTTCAGAGAACAGAAGCTGGCTTTGAGTATGTTAGGTAAAAATGCAGAGAGAAGAGGAGTATGGGCCACTTCTACCTAAACGGGCACTGTCTGGATGGTCAGCAAATCATACTTGCTCCCGGGGAGACGAGTGCCTGGAGACTCAGAGGGCTGGAAGATTTGCTTTCTCAGTATAAACAGAGTCACCAGTCGGCAGCACACAGCAGGAGGAAAAAAACCCTACACGCTGAATATATATATATAGTCTATATCTCCACTGATTATTTTTATAGCATGTTTTACTTCCAGAGTAATAATTATATCCACAAAGCAGTTTAATCTTATGAGGGTTTAAGGTATCTTCATTGCATTTGTATAATTTGAAATCTCATTCAGTGTGTATGCAATTAGATAATGAAATATAACGAAAGTTTGGCACATATTTTTATGTATATAGAATACTGACAGAACAAACTATTTATAGAAGAAAATTCAAGAAAACATCAAATATTTTTTCCTGAGGGATCATTTTTATGTTTAAGGGATATGTTTAGGTTTTTAAAATTTCTCTTGGTTTTTGAAATTATTTCTACGAATATATTTTCTTTCCCAAAGTTATAAATATAACATCATATAAAAACTGTATATGACAAATAACACAAAGGATTTCAATATTTTCTTCTTTTTTTGTTGTTGTTGGTAGTACTGGGAAACTGAACCAAAAACCTTTACACTGGGATTCATTCTTAGCCTCCTATTTTATTATTATGTAAATTTTGAGAGAAGGTCTCCCTAAGTTGTTAGTTTGCTAAATGTTTAGAGCAAGATAGCTCAAATTTCCAGCCCTCCTGTTTATGCCTCCCAGACTGCCAGGGTTAGATGCGCATCACCGCACTCTACTATTTTATCCTTCATGGTACCATTGGTTTTATTTTCTAATTCCCTGTATGTAATTACTTCTAAATGCTGATTTAGTGGCAATAACAATAAAAGACAATATATACTCATTATTGTTTTTTATCATTGTTCATTGGTAGGAGTTTATAGTAAACATACTAAAGTTGTGAAAGGAATTATTTTCCCTAAAATAGTCTTTGGAACACAAGGAAAATAGAGTGTATTTATTTTCTCATATGAAAACCTTTATATTATTCATTAAAGTCATGAAATTTAAAATTTATTATTTTTTTTTTTTTTGAGACAGAGTCTCGCTTTGTAGTTCAGGCTGGCTCTGAGCTCACTATGTAGCCCAGGCAAGCCTCGAACTCAGCAATCCTCCTGCCTCTGCCTCCCGAGTGCTGGGATTACAGGTGTGAGCCACCATGCCCGGCTAAAATTTAACTTTTTAAGCTTTTAAAGTTTCTCTTCCAAACTATTTACTTAAATATTTTTTAATTTAAAAAGGTGAAAGAAGGGCCGGAGGGTTAGCTCAGTGGTTCCGGCGCCTGCCTCGCAAGCGCAAGGACCTCAGTTCGATCCCCGGTTACCACATATAATGCTGGGCGTGGAGACACGCCCACCAACAATCAACACAGCATACCACAATGCTGGATGTGGTGGCTCACGCCTGTCATCCCAGCACTCAGGAGGCAGAGACAGGAGGATTGCTGAGTTCGCGGCGGCTTGCCTGGGCACCATAGTGAACTCAGGGCCAGCCCGAACTACAACGCGAGACCGTCTCAAAAAGCATAAATAAATAAATAAATAAATAAATAAATAAATAAATAAATAAATAAATAAATAGGTGAAAGAAAACTAGAATATGGGAAATTAATTTTCTTTAAATATTTTAATTTACAAAGCTAGTTATCATCCTTTAAATATTTAAGACTATGTGAATTAAATATGTTTAAATTTTACTTTTAACACTACCAAGATAACCTTTAATTGGCATTTTTTTTAGCCATTTGGTATATTTACAATGTAATGTCCATCATCTATTTTTCTGATTTAATGAAAAGTGTTATATGAATATACTTCAAGAGTAAAATAAAGATGTTTATTCTGTCATTTGGTTGCCAAATGATAGTCAACTTTGTACATATTTGTGCTCTTCTTGTTTACAGGACCTTGCACTTGCGAGGCAGGCACCAGAACCACTGAGCTAAATCTCCAGCCCTTGAATTTACTTTTAATAGTTTGTTAAAATTACTTGAGAGAATGTTTTTATAGTTTTCAGATCAGTCAAAGGTTATAAGCAGTTTTGTGATAAGAAAAGGAAACTACCATAGTGAAATAGGCATCTAACCTCTTCAGATTTACTGGAGTTTTCTAATGATATGAGTTCTTTCTGTTTCCGATAACTAAGTCAATAAAGTGTGAGAGGCAGTTAGAAGAAGATGAGCTCAATCAAGGTAGAATCAGAGCAGAGATGAGGTAAAGCGGAGCTGTGACCAAGGGCAGACCTGACAGAAATTAGCCCCCGAGATGGAGACACTATGGCTGGGCCTGCAAGCCTTCCCAGCATTCCAAAGCTGTACTGTAAGGAGTGCCATCTGATCCAAAAATCCTGGACAATATAACAAACCCATAGAAACAATGTAATAAACAATAGACAGATGCCCAGAACATTCTAACACTCCTGCTCCTTCCAGAAATGTCTTTGTTCTTCCCACACTATGCACCCTCCCTACTACCTTGTTTTTCTATTGGCTCAGTATTAGAGAAGTAATAATACTTGTAATCCTAATTATAGTTGGACCCATGGTACTGCAATGTGGTTTTCCATATAATAATCCTCTAGACAAAGAGCTTAGCAGCAACGCACTGTTGGATTTCTCCTGCCTTTAGCTCTCTTACTAAACTTGTGCTATTTTTCATTGCTTTTGTCCTAGAGTCTCTTCTTCAGCACCTTGAGATAGGACCTTGGCATATCTAACAGGCTGGACCTGCTTTCATTTGATCTGTGAATGGTCAAATAAACCACTTATATAGACAATAGCAGAAGTGAAAAGACAGAGCAGAAATGTCAAACTCACTGGCGTCCTCCCAGGTGATCTGAACCCCCATTCATTTCTCTATGTCCCTGTTAATGGCCCTCTGGTGGTCCTAGCCAGACTCTTGGATTTAAAAGGAGCTTCACAATCCCACCTGTCTTTTTTCTTGGATTAATCCCTATCTACAAGCAGGTGGGAAACACAATTCAAAAAGCAGCCAGCATGCATGGCTATAAGATGTAGGAAGCAGCGATCCTCCCAGGTCCACGCTGCATGGAAGAGTCCACGTTGTTTAGCCAATGCCACCTGTCTACGTTGTGACCTGCCTGGGCGGGTCACACCTTCTGAAGTCCTTCTTCATCTTCACCCTCCCTGCCTGAGCACGTCTGTGGATCCTGAAACCCTTTCTCCTTTTGGCTTCAGTCCCACTTTTCTCCCTGTGCTGTAGCACTATATTGTCAGTCATTCGATTCATCTACCTTTCTTTGAAATGTTTTTTTTTTTTATTTTTTACCAAATACTGATCTAACCATTTTAAGCACTGAAATAGTGGCATTTATTATATGAAATAGCGATGCTTAGTACATTTATGATGTTGGTCACCAGTTCTCTCTCTAGTTCCACTGAAAGATCAATCTCCCTCCACCCCATCTCTGGCTCCTGGGACCTCTAACCTGTTTTTTGACCGTATCAGTTTGCTTATTAGTATATACCATACGACCGGAATTATACAACCTGTGGACGTGTGTTTCTGATGGTTCCTTTCACTTAACATAGTATTTCTCAGGTATTCACAAACTGTTATATATATGACAGAAATTGTTCACTTGTTCTTATATTGATGGTCACTTTGGTTGTTGTTACTTGTTAGCTACTATAAATAACACTTTGTAGATATTCAGATACATGTTTTTATGTAGATATGTTTTATTTCTCTCGGTTTGAATTTAGGATTGGATGAATGTGTTATATATTCATTAGATGACTGACTTTTTGTGAAACAACCAAATCGCTTTGCACAGGGGCTGCCGCATTTTGTAACTCCACCAAAAACCTGTAAGGAAACATTAGCATGGTTAGAATAATCTGGCTGAGAAAATGACTCCTTTCTACCCGCTTGAGTTTGGGCAGCATCCTAGGGCTGATCCTCCTTCCACTGTTTTAACAGAGGTGGGAAATAAAATAACCCAGGAAATCTTTGAAGCTCTAGGCAGGAGCACATGAATGGCTCCCAGGCTGGGTTACAGTTCTTTAAAAACCCGAAAACCTGGTTTATCTGCATGCTGCTCTGTCCCCTGCTCTGCTGCGTGCTTTACCATGCGCTGATGCCACTTTTGGGACCGTGCCACCCGTTTTGTTTCCGTTGGCTCAGACCTTCCCTGGGCACATCTTCCCATGATATTAAACGGGCAGAGTAGCCCAGGATTCAGTCCTGTGATCCTCCCTTTATTTATCTGCTCAGCTCACTTGACTACATCATCTGCACAAAAGTCCTTTAATTGGTATCTATATACTAACGAGACCTGGATTTGGTTCACAAGTCCAGATCTTTACTAGTGGGCTTTAAGTTCAAATATTTCAATATATGTTACATGAAATTATATGTGTTGTTTGGATTTTAAGAGGAATATGCCCAGAAATAAAACCATGAACAAATTTCGTTTGTTGAATTTAGCTGACACATAATTTATTTTCCAATCATTTTGTAGTTGACTTAATTTTCCAGGCATAATAGATTTCAGTCATCAAATGTATACTTTACTAACTTATAGATTTGTTTATGTATTTACAACTCCTTTTTTATATCTGTAGGACTCTGTGTGGAACACATACACAGGCACACACACACATACACACACACATCAGGAGAATAATGCTCCATCCCTCCCATGGATAGGACATTCAATGAACTAATCTCTAACAAGAACCTGTCCAAATGTTACCTTACAGGCAACAAGGACTTGGTGCATGTTAGCAGGTAAAGAATTTTTGAATAGAAAGATTAAACTGGATTATCTATGCCAACAGTACAATCCTAAGAGTCCTGATGATAAAAAGAAACATTAAGCAGATATAAGACGACTTTAGATTATGGATAAGATAAGGAACAAATTCTCTCCATTGAGCTTTCAGAAAAAAGAAAAATGGTCTTATTGATTTTATTTTAACTCTGTGCATTCTTTTCAAGCTTTTTAAAGAACAGAATGGTATGATCATGAATATGTGTTGTTTTAAGCCCCAGGTGTGTGATAATTTGTTACAAGAGCAATAAGAAACTAACATAAACTTGAAATCTATAACTCTAACATCTATTATATTCATCTAGTCTGTGCATTTCTAGCAAATAGTTATCATTTGTGGTCAGGTATTGCTCTAACTACATACATTAGTTTAGTTTTTCATGCTTGTTGAACAAAATCTAACAATCTTGTAGGATAGGCACTATTCATACGTCCATGGTAGATATAATGAGGAAGTCAGATACTTCCAATATGAATTAAACTTCTAAGACCATATAGATAGAACAGTTAAATATTTGAGTTTGATATTTAGAGGTAAAGGTCTATGCTTGTGACACAAAGCCAAATAATATCATTATGTAGAAATATTTAAAAGACCATTATCTAGATGATATCATCAGCACATGCTGATAAATATAAGGCAGATGGACATGATCAGTAAGTCAAAATTAAATGAAAATTATCGGTGTAATCTAGGCTTTCCTGGTGAATTGTTACAGTCAACTGCAGAGATCAGTGATGTAGTTTGAACAGTTAACAGTAAGCCAATGAGATTTTGCACAGGGACTAACATAATCAAGTTTATTCTTTAGAAATAACTGATGTGTGCATGTAGGTATCTGTATGAAGGCAATGAACATGCAACAGAAAATACTCAACACAATATATAAGGTCTATTGTCATCCCTTTTATAGGTATGATATTGAAGAGATCCTCTTGGATATTTATAAATAAAAAATTACATTGGTGGAAGATGAAGATTGTTTTCATCTCAAAGACAGGCTTGGGTGCTTCAGGGAAAGTGAACACATATGTAACAACTGGAAGATTGTATTTATACTGTTAGGTAAATGAATCTACCTTTCACAAGGATCTTACTGAAAATGGTTACTTTTCTTATGAAATGATGATTATGGATAACTTCAACATAGCAAGAAAATGAGAATTCTATCATTAATTACCTATAATGTAAAGAACACATGTATTCATTCTTTTCAAAATTTACTTGTTAAGAATATACCATGCACTGGGCGTGGTGGCTCACGCCTGTAATCCCAGCACTCGGGAGGCAGAGACAGGAGGATTGCTGAGTTCGAGGCTTGCCTGGGCTACATAGCGAGCTCAGGGCCAGGCTGAACTACAAAGCGAGACCCTGTCTCAAAAAAACAAAACAAAACAAAACAAAACAAAACAGAATATACCATGCAATGGTTAGGTGTTTTACTGGCCTCTATTGTTACTACACGAACATGTTAAATCTCTTTAAGGACAATATGGTTTTACATGATATTTTTTGAAAGCTAAAAAGCAGTTACAACACAAAATGGTCTGTGCTATAAAACTCTTAGGAGTACACAGAAAAAGTAATGAATATTTCCAGAGAGAAATGACTTTGGAGCTAATTTTACCCATTTATTAGGGATCGAAACCAGGACTTCTCACATAAGAGGCAAATACTCTACCAGTTAGCTTTTAAGCATGAAATGGCTTTGAAGCGGCAACCTTGAAATAAAAATCAGGAGGGAACAAGCTAAAGATGAAAGAAAACTATGAATGGTGTTATGGGAAGGAAATTAACTCTCTCAGGGAGAAAAAATTACTTATTTTAGAATTGTTGGAACTTAAAGAAGGAAATACTTCCAAGACACTGATATAGGAAACGTGTGGAACAGTAGTTTCGGTTGCAGTTTTCATGTTGGTCTTTTTTCATGCAGAGGAGTACATGTTAAACAACTGAATATGAAATATTTCTGAATGTTTTCATGGTATTTTATAGATGTATAGTCATGGTGTTTTAAGGGTTCTGATTGAAGACAAGTTGTGCACCAAACTAAAATCTAGGTCACAGTTCTTTCTGAAATTGTGAATAGTCCGTGTCTTTCAAGATGTTAATTACTCATCTATTTATGTTTTTTGTTTTTCCATCCAGTTGCCAACAGGGAACAGCTTGCGGGTGTTTAGCTTTCTCTCTGCAGATGTTACACTTCTCAGATAGTGTCCCTCAGATCGTGGAGGCCTTTTCAGCACCTTTGCTGGAGATCGTGTTGTGTGGTGCCCAAATGCATAAGTACAGTCGTGTTCAGATGTCTTTTAGCACGGCTCGAGATACATTTTACACCTACTGGTAACTCCTCTTCTTATTTGGATGCAGATCTTCTAGAAAGCACCATTTCATAATGAAGCTTGAAGTTCTATTCCTAGGTTTTATTGTTTGCCATCCTTCCTTCCGTCCTTCCTTCCGTCCTTCCTTCCTTCCTTCCTTCCTTCCTTCCTTCCTTCCTTCCTTCCTTCCTTCCTTCTTTCCTCCCTTCCTCCCTCCCTCTCTCTCTCTCTGTCTTTGTAAACCTCTGTTTCTCTTATTCTCTTCTTTTTATAATTGTCTTGAAGCTTTGAGGCTTAGACAATACATCACCTAGATTTATATAGGACATTTTTGTTACATCTACAAATATTCTGTATTATACTATTTGACCATTATGTATTTCTTACTACTATTTTTGGATTATACTTAAGAGGAGGAGAATTTTAGCACCTTTCATTTCTTAGATTACTTGATCACATGCATTTGTTTGTTTGCTTGTTTTGATACAAGAGATTAAAAAGGGTCTTTGCATTGAACTACATTGCAAACTTTTTAAAAATTCTTCATATTGGTCCGGAGGGCTAGCTCAGTGGTTCTGGCGCCTGCCTCGCAAGCGCAAGGTCCTGAGTTCGATCCCCGGTAACCATATACAATGCTAGGTGTGGAGACTCACGCCCACCAGCAATCAATACCACACACCACAGTGTCGGGAGTGGTGGCTCACGCCTGTCATCCCAGCACTCGGGAGGCAGAGACAGGAGGATTGCTGAGTTCGAGGCTTGCCTGGGCTACATAGAACCAGCCTGAACTACAAAGTGAGACCCTTCTCTCAAAAAAAAAAAAATTCTTCATATTGACACAGAGTCTTGATAATGTTACTACATCCCTTAGCTCGGACTTCCTTAGATTAGCCTCCCAGAGTGTTAGGAGCTCAGGTTTGCTCCATTATGACTGGCTTGTCAGAGACCTATTTGATGTTTATCAATGAATTTCTATATTATCAGTTGTTTTCTACTCCTTATCCTCAATTTCATCACTTTTCCCTTATAACAAGATTTACTGGTCATATTATTTCAATAAGTACTTTTTTACCACCAGGAGTTAAAATGACATATTTGCCTTTATTGCCCATAATTTTACCATGGCATGTTTAGCAATAGACAATTAAAACTATATAATTTAGTATTATTATCATTTATGTTTTTATTACAACACATTATGAAATTTATAAAACATGAATATTCAGATGCCATTCTCCCCAGTTATCTCACCTGTTTTGGGGAGTTGTATCTATATATTCTTTTATTTTATCACTTTATCTCTTTCTAAATTATATTTCCTCAGTACTTCCCACTAACTTTTTCTCCCCATATTTTACCTGGATTTTTTTCAGTCATTTTATAGGTGATAAATTCTCACTTCAACATTGTTCAATGATATTAAGATGTCTATTTGATCCTTTAAGTTATTTTCTGTAACATAAAGAATTTCTGTTTGGTTTAAATCTGACAATACCTCAGTCCTGAGTATGTGTAATACAACTATGTTAATGTCTACTTATGCTACATTTATTAAAGGAACACCTGTTATCTGCTTTTAATATTTGTTTATAATTTTATTTTTACTCACAATCTCTTGTCTCCACATTTTCCTATATATACTTTGAAATTAAATGCCAGAGATTTATTAAATATAATAGAAAATAAGAATATATTATATATTATTATTTTTATATATTATTATATATTATATATAATAGAAAATGAGAATCCAGCATTGTGTTTTTCATAGAAAATTTGTTTTGAATTTTTTTTTTTTTGAGACAGGGTCTCGCTTTGTAGTTCAGGCTAGCTCTGAGCTCACTATGTAGCCCAGGCAAGCTTCGAACTCAGCAATCCTCCTGTCTCTGCCTCCCGAGTGCTGGGATGACAGGCGTGAGCCACCACACCCGGCCTTGTTTTGAACTTTGATCTAAGGGTAATGCATATTCAGCACTGTCTAATTCAAATGCCTGGGTTGCTATGACGCCACAGTGAGAGGGAATCTCTGAAACAGCCATTCTTTTCCAGATCAGCTCCGCCCTAATGTTCCAGCTCTTTGATTTCAGCTCATGGTTTGTGCTGTTTTGATGTCTAACAGTAATCTCTGGACTTCATATTAGTCTTCTATTCCTCAAAGGAAATCAAATTCGGTTACAATATGTTTGAGGTTCCTCTTAAACAAAGCATTTGGCTATTTCTTTTTGTATCTTTTATAACCTCAGAGTTTTTAAAAAAGATACAGTATTACTTGGGTATCTTACATTCTCCAGCAAATCTTTTCTGAGTTATCTAGACTGTTTCTCAGTTATGGACCATAGAAACATTAGTTTCCAGTACTGCGGATAGAGCTCAGGATCTTGTGCTTACAAGGCAAGTGTGGTGGCACTGAGCTACATCCCTACCCCAATGACATCATTTTAATATTGTGAATTACAAACAGACTGCTGGTCTTACTGAACTTTCTCAAAAATTCCTATGCTTGGGTTGGGGATTTAGCTCAAGTGGTACCGCACCTACCTTGGAAACACAAGGGCCTGAGTTCAATCCCTGGTACCATCAAAAAAAAAAAAATCTGATGCTTCATGAAATAGTTAAATAATAGCATCTTCTAATAGAGCCACTAATTATTTATTATAAAGCATTTATCATATTCTTCATATATGTCAGGAAATGTGGTGAATTATATATGCAGTTTCTCAGTAAGCATTATATTTTAACCTCTAAAAATATATACTCCTATGGGAGACACAATAAAGACATCTACAATAAAATATGATGGTTGCAAAGATTAAAAACAGAATTATAGCTGGGCGTGGTGGCTCACACCTGTAATCCCAGCACTCGGGAGGCAGAGACAGGAGGATTGCTGAGGTCAAGGCTTGCCTGGGCCACATAGTGAGCTCAGGGCCAGCCTGACTACAAAGCGAGACCCTGTCTAAAACAAAACAAAACAAAACAAAACAGAATTATATATCAAAATGATTGCTATCCAACATTGGGGGAATGTGGTTTGAAAAAGAGATCTTCCTCATTGGAACTATCTTATCATTTACCTACTGTCCAAAACAAACAGAAGTGCTGGGGATGAGGCTGATGTCACTGTGGCTGCCCAGCAAGCACAAGGTCCTGAATTTGACCGTCAGTAGCATCAATCAATCAATCAAACAGGATACTCAGATATTCATGGTATAAACTACTGCATTATATAGTGGAATCAAATCTGTGCATTCACTTGTCTTTACCCAAATCTATTCCTTAGTGGTTTTTATCATTGATCTATTTATTTTTTACTTGAATACCTTTTTGTCTCTTTTTGGACTGTTTCTCTTTCATAATTCAATCAACTCAGAGATTTTTTTCACCCAGGTTTATCAACATAGCTTCCTATTTGACTGGCTATAATATGAAACTAGATATACATAATAAAATAAATAAAACAAATTATTTTATTAAATGTTTTTAAAGAAATGGACCAAATTCCACAGTAATTTATACTAGATAATGGCCTTGTTTAATAATAATTCATACATGCAATAATTTCCTACCTCAACCTCACCTTCTCTTTCACCTTCTAAAACAGTATTTGAAACATTCCAGATGTTTTTCCATATATATATATATATATATATATATATATATATATATATTTACAAAATGTATACACAGCTGTTCTTTGATGAGTCATTTTTATGCAGTGTTTATGGATTCTCACTTGACCATTCTGCTGCCCTCAATCTCTTTCCCCAGATGCCTTTCAGATCTCTGCATAACCTACCTCCTTCTATCTCTCTATTCTATCTCTCTTCTGTCTTTTAAATTACTTAAATTTTGGAGCCCTCATTTTAGAGAAACCATTTGATGTTCAACATTTATGTCTTATTCATTTCATCTAGTACTGTGCAATGACTTCAAGAGCCACCCATTTTCATACAAATGAATAAAATTTACCTTCATGGCTACATACTACTGCACTGGGTATAAATGTTACATTTTCTTTATTCATTCGTGTGTTGATAGATATATAGCCACTAGCATAATTTGGCTGTTGTGAACTGTGCTGCTATGAAAATGAGTATGGATCTATCACCATAATCTGGTGGATTTATTTCAGGAAAACACCCACAACAGGTAGTACTGGGCCAAAAAGATGTTTTACTTTTAGCTTTTTGATGAATCTCCATACTGATTTCTGCAGTGGTCGTATTAATTTATATTTCTGTCAAAAGTGTAGAAGATCTTTTTCTCCACAACCTTAGCCACATCTTTTGCTTTCTTCATTTTCTGTTGTTGTTTATATATTTTTAAAATTTGAATTTTTATTGGTACATTATAGATATATATGTGCACATCGTGATCACATACAATAATGAGAATTTGTAGCAGTATATGACATAATTTATTATTCATTTTTCCCATTCCCCTACCTACCCTACAACACCCTGCCCCTACATGCATAAGTTTTGCTTCCCTTTTTTTTATACCATCATACTTTTCCTTCCCCTTGTTACTTACTTCTATGCCCCACTTCCCTTTCAATATTTTCTGTTTCACAATATCTCCCATATATATATATTTTTTTTCCTTGGTGATACCAGGGATCAAACTTGGGCTCTTATGTGTCCAAGGTAGGTGCATTACCACTTGAGCTAAATCCCCAGCCCATCTCCCATATGTTTTGAATCTTTCATGTAAACCTTTTTCACTGGACTAAGAATCATATTGCTTTGATTTGGATCAAACTTCCAATGACCAAGACGCTAAACAGAATTTTCATATAATTAAGTATTCAGGGTTCTTCTTTTGATTAGCATCTATTCATTGTAATTGCACATTTTTATTTTGTTTTTTTTAAATTTTGAAACATCTAATATTTTGTCTTCTTTTATATTTTTCTTTGTTATTGATGTAATGTTTATGGGGAGTAATTATTGAAATAACATGAATAAAAAAAGCAAGTAGATACAGTTTTGAAGCATGCTAGTTCTGATCATACACATACGTTGATTCCTCATGTTAAATGAGCTAAGGAATCAGAGATTCTGTACACAGTAATCCCAAAGCACTTTTCACCAACTGTCCCTATTTCCTGGAATAGTTACGTCATAGAAGGGCGTTACTTGCTCTCTTTCATTGTCCATAACTTGAATCAGTGTTTGCGTTAGTGAGCTAACAGCCATTGGCCTTGCTATGGAAATATTTAATCACAATCATCCCGGTAATTTACTCTTCTTATTTGTTTTTAGTTTTGAAACTGATGTTCAGAATGTTAAAATATATTGCATATATTGTGTTCTGTTTGCTCCACTCAGTAAACATTTTAAGTCCCATGAGGAAAGTATGTTATTTAATGCTTTGCTTTCAGTGCTGTGTGCTAGTGCTCAGATGTGTCCTCAGTGGACACTCAGTACACAAGGTAGCCATTGACTGACACACTACATGAGTGAACAAATGTATCTATACCATCACCCTGTTAACCCTGGACATTTTTCTGGCCATGAAAATATTTCAAGAATGATTCAGTTTGTTGTTTCCTCCTCTACATTTCTGTCCCTTTCAAGTTCCTTGTTGTTCTTATATTTCACTTTTTATTTTCTCTTCCCTTTATCTTAAAAGCAAAACACTCTATAGATTATTCATGAATTGAATTATTCCTTTGTTGCCAGGTTAGGTTCTGCTTTTCATTTTTGTCTCTTTACAAAAGGATTTAAAAATATTTTTTCTTATTTTAAAAAATAAGTTTTTCTTAAGAGTGAATAATGGTAAATGTATGGCATTTTCATCTTATAACATTTTATTACATTGTAAGTCTTTATTCAGTTTCCTTATCTCTAGATTTCTCCCTATGTTGGAGAATAGGGAAGGTGTACTTGACAGCCATCTTCTAAACACCTTAATTAAACAACATCAGTTTAGAAGTCCCCTGAGGACTTTATTGGGAAACTCTGATACCTGTGTCTTTGGTATTTTGAGTCAGTTTCTTGAAGAGCATTCTGTCAATCTCCCAAACAGGGAGGGCTAGAAATACACAAAAGAATTAAAGAAATTGTCTGAGATCTCAGCATACAATATATCCAGACTTATATTTGTATCAAAGTCATGTTTTTGACAGCTACTATTTCCTCCTACCTCAGGGACTCTTTGCATTGCTATTCACAGAGAATGAACTTCTTACATACAGGTGTGCTAGTAGATGTAGGTATAGAAATAATTCCATCATCTTAAACTGACCCTTATCTCAGCATACATCCATGTGCAACTCTGGAAGCTGTTAAGATTTCTCAGATTTAGATCTAAGAGTTTTGGCTTTTTCTAGTGACAATTAAGAGTCAGGTTGTCTTAACCTATGGAATCAGTCATGTAAAACTTCAGACTCTTCAGCTTTAAAAATTATTTTGTTCCTCTTATGTCTCTTTAAAACAATCATTTGTGGTCTAGGAACAAAATTAAATATAGGTACTTCATCTATCACTTTTATACAGAAATGACCTATTTTTTCCTGTTTCAAATCAAACCAAACTGTTGGGTCATATTTAAAAAGATATTTTTCTGCAGACAGAATAATAATTTTTGAATATATTATATACTATGAGTATTAATAGAGTACTCTTTGGTACATATATGTGTGACAGCTTGTTTGTTCTCTAAATCCAATCTATTCTATATACAACATGAACAATACCATCTGTATTAGTCAGTTCTTCCTCACTGAAACACAATACCTGACACCAACAACTTACAGGGGAAAGGTTTAACTTTGCTCATGGTTTAAGGGGATTTAGTGCTGACCTCCTGATTGTAAGACAGAAACTTAATGACAGAAGAGACAAAGAATCTAGTGTAGTACCCAAGGTCACGCTTGTATGATCTTCCCACATTCCCTCAGGGCATGCTTTACTACCCTCACAGGTGGCTTCCAAGCCAATCCAGTTGGCACAACTTAGTTTAACCACCATGCCTTCTTTCCTATTTGAGAGTACAAGGACCTGAAATCCAGTAGCATTAAGAAAGACATTTATGAAGATTACTTAGGCACCAACTTTTGGATACCTCTCTTCATTTCAAATAGAATTACTTTGCTACCATGTTGTGTAACTGCAAAATTTAATCTGTCCTTTCATTTTCCTGAAACCATTCTAAATAAATATATCTTATCACATAAAAGAATTGTCTGTGATGAAATTTCCTTTCACACAATATTCTTCAGCAATTAATTATATAGATTTCACCTGTTACTTTTTTCTGTAGAGAAAGTCCTTGTTGCAGAACATTAAGAATCCTCATACACAAGATTTATTTTCCTTAATATAAAGTATGCAGGTGCATTGAATTTAACCTTTAGAGATTTCTGAATTAATGGCTTTTAGTAGTCGATATTAAGACAATGTACTTGAACTCCGAAGGCTGTGTGGAGTTCAATACCACTTTATGAAGGAAGCTAATTTAGTACAGTGAAGAGCAACACTCCTATTTTAGGGTATATTTCATTCTTTAAAATCATGCTGTTGCAATATTTTATCCTACTCTAATACAAAATCTATGTGTTAATGTTTGTGTATTGTGAATTCGACCTTAATAATGTCCCACTTGATAGTTCTATAAGGACATAGCTGAAAAAAATTAATAATGATTTTATTGTGCCTTTTAGACAGGATCTGCCAGCGCACACAATTTCTGTTTAACACTAGATTATAGCCAAAGCACTAATCATCTGTCAGAGCTAAGAAAGTCTAGATTTTGATCTACTACATGTACAAGGTTGGGAGTTGGTTGGGAAGGAATTTAAAAAACACATTGTGTATTTTCCCAATTAATTTTGATGTATCATAAAGCAGTTAATATAAATTATTTTTAAAACCTGCAAGTAATATTTTTAAATAAAAGTATTTCAACTCTTCAGATAACATGAAATGTTAATTATAAGAATATCAAAAATATAGTCAAGAATATACCAAAACACTAATGATAAGCAATAGAAAGTATGAGAAAAATACTCAAATTATAATACTTAATCATCAAATTTTATAACAAAGATTAAAAAATTTTAAAATAAATAGCTCTCATAAACAAACATGCTAGATATTAGCAATCATTACTCCTACATGGAGGAGAACTTTAAAAACTGGATGAGTATTTGGCATGTAAATTAATCACAGTGGCTACATTTGTGGGAAAGAATAGGTAGTGAAATAGGCAGACATGAAAAATGGCAGCCATTTGCACATATATCAACTAAATTAATGGATAGTTCATTTCAGAAAAATACTGACATTACGTTTTCATGGTGGGGATGAAACCCCTTATGACCCAGTGTTCCAACACTCAATTTTATGGTGGAGACGTTCTCTATAGGATGGTATGAGGCAGTGAGGTCTTTAGGAGGTGATTACGGTGAAGTGACAGATCCCATGAATGAGACAGGGACCTGAACAAAAGAACTGAGAGCTCTGTTACTTCATTCTCCCTGTGGAGAAGACAGTGGAATCTTGGCTGTCTACTTAGAGTGAGGCCTCACCTGAAACGCAGCGTGCTGGCATCCTGATCTTGAAATCTGGCTCTTGGAAGGATGAAAAACAAGTTCCTGTTCCTTATATGCCATTCACCTTATCACATTTTGTTACAGCAACCCAAACAGACTAAGGCAATATACTATGCCAATAGGTTACTATATAGAAGCAAATGTGAGTAAATTATAGCCTCACAATATGATACCATGTGTAACTTTCAAACTTTAAATGATGAGGGGAAAAAAAGACTTCATGATGCCATTTCCATAAACTATAGCATCAGCATTTTGCTTAAGATCACACTTATATGGACTAAAAATATAGAAGTTCTGATGATAATAATGGCTAAATTCAAGCTAGTGATAAACCCTAGTAGGAGACAAGAGAAAGCTGGTAAATGTGCTAACATTGCATAATACATTTGAAAAATGTTCAGATAATGCATATTTTGGAGGGTAAACACACTGACACGATATGACAGCTAACATGATAATATGACTATTTACTAGTACAGGGTATCGATTAGAGTTGTTCAGCACAATTTCAGAAATAATATTTAAAAACTGAATAAATTGACAAAAGAGAATGAGGAAAGGTTTGGTTTTTTTTTTTTTTTTTTGGTGAAGGTGAATACTCTGTTAAACAAAGCTGTCTGATACTCTGTTAAACAAAGCTGTCTGATAAAATGAGGTGCTTTCTGAAGGACAGATATGACTCCACGCCTATATATATTTTAAAGAAATTTTCATATGAAGTGGTTAAATTAACTTTCTCTGCAAGTTTGAAATAGGTAAATGATTTCGTGAGTCCTTCATTGTTCTCTGGAGAGGTAAGTGTGACTAATGTACAACTGCCTGTATCTCCGTCATGAAAATTTTACAATCTCAACCCATTGTCTGTATTTAAATGTAAACTTTGACTTTTACAGATCTATTATTTCTATGCCAGTCACAGGAGTATAATTATTACTCAAAAACTATTGGTGTCACTCTTGTGTTAGAATATTTTTTGACTCGGATAACGGGTGCCACTATGATCAATAAATAGTTTCTATCTTCACTGTAAAACACATCTCCTAGGATAAACACAAAAATGAATAAATAATGACAAGGCATGATAAGTTCTGTAATAGAAGAATTATGGATGCTTTGGAACTATACATGATATAGATATGAAGGTGTTCATCTCTAAATTGATTTAAGATGAACAGAAATCCATGGGGAAAGTTGTAGAAAACTACTTTAATGTACAGGTTTTAGCAAAATAAGTCAAGTGAATCAAAGAGCCTGCAGCATTCAAGAAACAGGTACTTTTGTGTTTCAAGACCGTAGAGAATGAGGAATAAGGAATCAGTCAGTCAGAAGTGAGTCTGAGCTGCTGCACATGCTCCTGCCTTTTGCACTTGTGGTGCATCCGTTCCTTTCTACCCCCTTGCTCTGAATGGAATTTGTGTGTGTGTGTGTGTGTGACTGAGTGTGTGTTTGTGTGTGTGTGTGTTTCCCTGTAGGATGGAAGTGCTTAGTTTTCTTTCCATTTGTACAGGGACTTGAAGCTAAAAGTTTCTTTTCCATTTCACAGGACACTTTGAACATGGACTTTTCAGCAATGCTAAAACCGTTAACACTCTGGCAACTCTTAGAGATGGGCAAAGTACATTTTGCATGAACCAGTGCTCGTGAGCCTTTTTAGAGACAGGGTGGAATGTCACAGCCTTTATCTAGTTCTTCCGCTGAAGGCTCTCATGGTCATACCAAGGTGGCTGGAGCAGGGTGTGTGATGCTGGGCTTGATGGCACTGCACTCTGTGTGTGTGTGTGTGTGTGTGTGTGATCATACACAAGACAGGGAGCCAAGAAGGACTCTGAAGGGACAGAAGGAAACTACTACTACTTCACTACCTGCTGCTTTCGGCCAGCTCTGCTCTGCCCTGGACTGTCCTCTTCTCCGCGATGATCCTGTGCCAGATTATTAATACTGTGTCAGATTAACAAGTACTGAAAGTTTTCCAAACTGTGAGTTAGAGTAGACCCTTCTTTTAACTTTGGCTGCTGGGTATTTTGTCTCAGCAAAGAGAAAAGTAAGACATACAAAATATGTACATTCCTCGAGGGCAGTTGTACATGTTCAAAATAGTTCTTAATTCTTTTTTTCATACCTCTTTCCTTCCTTCCCTTTTTTACCCATTTCTTGATCCCTGAAGTCTGGACTGGTAACACACTTAAGGTCAGAAACACCATTCATAATTTTTTAAATGCTTTATTTCTATTATTTGTATTAAAAAGTTAAATATACTTGATATCATTTATATTAAAGGGAGCAGAATACCAAATATAATCTTAGGTCACTTAATGATGGGGACACATTCTAAGAATTGAAGTTTTAGTTTATTTTGTCATTGTGCGAACCTAATAGAGTGACTTACTCAGCCCTGGATTCTGGCGGTTGATTGTCTTGATTTAACCATCCAGGCAAGCAAGAGATGCTGGGAAGCAGAGTGCAGGAGCCTGATGCTGGTGTGGCGCATCACAATGTTACACGTGAGTTTTGCATAAGCACAATGGACATAGTCTACAACAAAAGTGAAAAAGTCTAGTAAAAGCAAATGTATAAGCCAGTGATGTCATTTGTTATTATTAAATAGTACCTTTTTACATAATTACATGCACAATATATTTGCATAAACCAACATCATCAAAACCATGTGCATCAGACACATAACTGAACACGCAAATAAAGAAGATAATCATAGGATGGTTCAATGCACACTTCCAATCTCATCCTAGGCTGATTCATTTGTCTCCTGATTGATTCAGTTCCATCAAGAAAGTTTTCAAGACTTTATGCTGGTTATGAAAGCCTACTTATCTTCTCTATTTTCAGGTGTGTTCCCTCTAAAATATTGTCCTTTTTTACGATAAAGACAGTCCTTAAATCTGTGAGTTTTGCTACCATGTTAGTTTTTAAAAATCTAAATACCATCATGTTCTACATTTTCTGCGTGTAACTTCATTTCATAAACTGTAACTAACTTGCCATTCACATTTCTATCTACTTAATCATTTATGTATTCTCCTTCACTATGCTAAACATTTCAAGATCTTTCAGTTATTTCAAATCTAGTTTAACTTATCTTTAAGGATTATTGCGCAGTTTGTCAGTATACTGTGTTTCAAAATTTTTAATTGCTAGAACTTTTAAATTAGATATATATTTTAGCCAGTATCTTGCTTGGTTGTCAAGGTAATCTTCCTGCTTTGGCCTCCAAGTGTGGGGATTTCAAATGTGTGTCACCATGCTTGGCACAAGTTTTATATTTTGAATTCCTGATTTATTTCATTCAAGGATAGAGAGATAGATAGATCTGTAATAAACATTGTAGTTTCTTAATATATATTAATCATTTAAAGAGATAATTTACTGTAGATATTATAAAAACTTGTAGCTATGCAAGTTTGGGTGAAAGCATGGATTGTTAACAAAATGTTAATAAAATTAATTAGAAAGTTTAAAATCTATTTCTTCATAAATACATGTGTGTCTATTTTATGATGAGATCTAAAGACAAAGCATTCAACTGTACATACACACTATGTCTAGAGAGCGGGTGGGGGGGAGATTGCTAAGATATTGGCACATGATCAAACATTTCAGAACTCATTTTGCCATCTGCAGTAGCAGAGGCAACTTGTTTCCATAGAAAACCATGCATCACTTAGCAACAGACTGCAGTAGTGGCATCCAGGGCAGTGCCGTAGGAGGAGCTTGATTGTTCCTCTTGCTCTCACCGTCTAAAACACGGAGTCTAAATCCACAGTATGGTCTATATCTTCAGGCAGCGTGGGATGCTGGTCAGAAATCCAAATAAGAGAAAGCATTTATGGTTTACAAATGGGACTGGCACTTCCTGAGCAGAATTCAACAAACCTTGAAAGACTGGCATAAGGCAAATTGCATAGAAAATCCATATACAGTCAGTAAGTCAAAGTCAGTGCTGAAAAAAAAGCACATGAACTCAGAAACAACATGCAGAGTCTCTCATCCACACTTCTAAAAATGAAAGAGATACAGAAACCACTTAGTATGAATATTCAGATCTTTCCTTGCAGAAGTGCTAGTGCACTTTAAAGAATGCTTTTAAATATCCTCCTAACTCTGACATGAAAATATGACTTTCTGCCAAAATTTTTGAATGAGATCTATATAAATCCCAACCCTCCTGAATTAAATGCAGTCAGGGTGGATCTAGAATGACAGTAGCACCACAAGCCAATGAAGCTCCATATTTGTGCTCAAACATTGTCATAAAACACCTGGCATTTCGGCAGCAGACGATGCAAAATGAATAAAGGGCGTGTTGTCTCCTGCTGACAAGACACTGAGAGCAGCACTGACGTGGGTTACGCTACCCAGAGCTGCAGTGTGAGGAGCAGAGAGGCCTCTGTAGACTGCAGCCACGATGACGAAATTTTTCCGGGTACACCAAAGGGAATTTTTTAATTGAATTCTCTATTGGTACAATTTATATACATCTCATAATCACACATAACATTGGGGAATTTGTACCAATATATGACACAGTCAATTCTCATTTTTACCCATATCTTCACCCACCCACACCTCCCCACCCCCTATATACATGCTCTTTTATTTTCTTTCAGAATCATATTTATTCCTTCCCCTCATTACATCTCCACACCAAATTTCTTTTGGAAATTTCCCATTCTTTGAAAAGAGGACAGGGAAGGAAAAGCCCATGGAAAAGGAGAAAATGGTAAGCGATGTAATTTTGAAATGGCAATTTCACCTAAAAATAAATTAATGAATGTGACCATTTCCGTTTGCTGCCCCCCCCCCATCAAAGTACTGCTGTGTTTCCAGTTCTGAACAAAAGGGTCTAAGTTACAGGGAAAATTTTGAGTTTAAATTCTGTATCTGAATGGTATGTCACAATTCATTCAAACACATTTTATTCATATTCTCTAATAAATATTATTGTTAGATATAATTAGACTACTTAAGGAGGTTGATTAGAATTTATAGTAGTATTGACAATAATAGGTTGAATGAAAAGACAGATGCTTAAAATTCAAATCAGCACTCATAATACGTAGGTTCCTGCAGTTGATTGATACAAACATTCAACATCTTACCTCCCTTATTGCATCTAACATATTTGTCATAATTTCATTTTCAATTAGGATTTGATTCCATCAAGCAACAGTTGCAAATGGTCAGAGGATTGTGAGGATGTAATAATACTTCAGCCTATTAGCTTGGCAGTGGCCCCTGCAGATAATCTGTGCTTGTGAGAGAATTTACGACGTCCCGCCCCTTCCGGTGCAATGGTCACCACCTGCGAGCTTATGGGTGCTGAAGGCCCTACCTTGCTGTTGTAGTGACAGAAAGGCTACAGCTTTCTCCCTCACAGCACATGGGCAGCTGTGAGGAAAATAACAACAAACAACATGAAACCTGTTTTTGAGTTGGGAACCAACCCCTATGAAGACCCCATCAGTTCTCTCAAAGGAGACATCCTGCCAGCCTCGGGGAGTCATCAGGAAACACTGGCATATTAGTTCAGGACACATGTGTGCCTTTGTTTAATACAATCTAGAGCTAGCTGCTAACATGATACACAATATTGGTATGTCTATTTCTTTGAACCAAACTATGTTCGTTTCCCATTGTTATACAAAGTCACTATATCTGTATTGAGCTAGAAAAGCACGAGTGTATTGTCTTCCAGTTCTGGAGATTTGAAGTTCAAAGTGAGTCTAATTGGGTTGAAGTGAAGGTTTCTGCAAGGCTAGTGCCAGCTGTAAGAGAGAATCTGTGTTCTTCTTTTTAGCTGTTTCCTGCATTCAATCTCTTGCCTCCATTATTGTGTCTTCTACAACTATTTTGACCACCCATCTCTTTAGTAAGGACCTTTATCACTATAGAAATGTTAACAGAATGAGTGAGGAGAACTAAGATCTTTAATAAAGCCACAGGGTCTGAGGATCGGGGAGCTGTAGTTTAGATTTGTGTTGGCTAAAGTCAAAGATGAGACAGATGAAATATGAGAATATGCTTAAAATTGTATTCATTTATTCACATTTTATCTTTTGGCTGAATAGACTTTGTTTATGAAAAGAGAAAGATAACTGACAAATAAGCATTTCAGATATAGTGTCTGTTTCTTATAATGAGGGGTGGGGATTTAACTCAATTGGTACCGTGCCGACCTTGGAAACACAAGGGTCTGAGATTGATCCCTGGTACTGTAAAAAAATGTTTTTTTATGATAATAAATAATGAGTGGTAATGGAAATTACCAAAAATACTGCTCTTGGTATGAAACGTCTGTATAGTAATAGTCTTTGGTGATATTATTTTTATATAAGATACAACAGATATTCCCAGAAAATGAACTGATACAGGTAAAAAGTAGCCCTCTGAGATTTCAGTAGGAAATATTTTACATATTCCTTTTTTGAGGGTGGGTACTGGGGATCCAACCTGGGACCTTGTGCTTGCCCAGGAGGCAGTGGAACCACTAGCTAAATCCCCAGCCATTTTACATTTTTCTTAACTGTCACTGAGTTTACTATATACAGATAATTGAAGAGGTCAGTTGAATTCTTATTTAGGGAAATGTTCTTTCATCAGTCTTTAGTCCTTCAATCTAACTTTCTAACTAGCTAGAAAAATTAATTGGATATTTATATAGAGTCTCAAGTTTATATATGCTGCTTTCTAAAATGAAGCAATCAAAAGTGGAGACATCAGAAATGTTAATATATAACAATTTTGTACTAAGCATTAAACTTTTCTAATTGCATCAAATCATGGATATCTTTAGATTTTTCTAAGTATAACTTTAATAATAAAGTATGAAGTTTAAAGATAGGAATTATATAAAATACACTTCTTCAAAATATCACTTATACAAAAAATTGATACCGTATTTTAAAAAGCTTTATGGTATTGCAAAGTACATATCAAATAAAGATGAAAAAACAATATAGTATTACAAGTTTTTATCTTTTTATTAAAATTTAAACTATAATATTTATATTAAAATTTAAAAAAGTTTCATAGAACAGAGACCCAGAGATAGATAGGTTTATATATGAAAGATTGTTTTATGACAGAAGGGACATTGTAGAACTAGGGAAAACAGAAGGAACAATTCTAGAATACTGAGTTATCTGGGCACAATAATAATCAGATTCTTGATTAAGAAATGATAAATCAACAAATTTAAGAGAAACTAATAATTTATTTGTGAAATGAAAACAATTTTTTATTATTAGTCAAATTAGAAATGATATTACTATGATCTACACATGTGGAAGGATTTTAAGACATTCATGAATAATAAAAAAGATTGATAAAAAGCAATGAAATGAACATTTTGAATTAGTCAGAACATTCCATAAAATATTAAAATGACAAGCCATCCAGGGTAAAGATATTTACAACATAAATTTTCAAAATCACATTTAACTAAAATCATTTGAAGAATTCTCTACATATGTAGAAAACTATCACACCAAAATGATAAATAAAGAGGGCAAGCAGGATTTTCTACCAAAAGACAATATTAATGTTTAATAACATATGAAGAAATGTTTGACCTTACTGCCAACCAAAAATACAAAAAGACCAATGTGAGAAACTATTTTGAATTCAGTTTAAAATTTAGAAATCTTTTAATATAAAATATTGGTAAAAGTATGGACCTAAAACATTTTCAGGAAATTCTGATTGCTTTTAAGATATCCATTTTTCTGTGCCAAGCTGTGAGCAGAACATGTCTCAGTGTTGTTTTCTTTGCCTTTATTCTGGTTAAAGGTTCCTGGCCTCTGAGAATCTCATTTTGTACTATTTTGATGATATGTAAAATCTGAGACAACATAACTTCCAATACTACTTTCTCCCTACTCTCCCCAATTCATGTGATGTTCCAATTATCCATCAGTTATGTTTTCAGGGTCCTTATTTTTTTTCTTCATGTTTTTGTTGTGCTTTAATTTAGATACTTTCTTTTGACGTGATGTCCCGATTACTAAGCATATATTTTGTTGTGGAAGGGACACTGAAATGTAGAGACCAGATTTTCTTTGGAGCTTTGTCTCTGTATCTGCTCTCGGTACTTCCAGGGTTGTCTCAGCAGTTGAAGTTAGCTCACTCACCCCAGGGACCAAGAGATCTGAGCTCAGTTCACAGTTCAGCGCCAAGGAAGCTGTTGTGACCATGCTCTGAAGCTCCAGATGGGGCAATGAAAATGGGCCTTACGTGCTTCAGCCTTTTCAAAGGATTTGAACGCTGTTTCCCTGGACCACCTGCCACCTGCTTTTCCACCATTCCCAATTGTGCTTCTCTCCTTCCACGCACATGTAGAGGTATTCAGACACTCCATACACATGAAATAATCTCGGTGTTTATTTTTCAGAAACTGACCTGTGACAATGATACAGGGTTCAGACAGAGAAAGTCAAAAAATCATCTGATGGAGCTGAAACACTCATCATCAAGTGGTGATGGACTTCATCTCCATGGGAACAGAAGGAACCTCAGAAAACTCTGAGACAGTAACACTGATAGATTATAAAAATCTCAATCCCACCAGTAGAGAACTGTGTTAATGTACTGGGTAGTAGGAGGGAATGCAAAAAAAAAAAAAAATCCTTGACTTACTGAGTGTTTGAAAAGTACAGGATAAATACGTGTTAAAAAGATCATAATACTAGATGGGCATTACAGAATGTTACTAGTTTTATGAAAAGGTTAACAGAAGATTACAGGAAGTTATGCAATTACTGAAAGCCAACTGTGAAAGTCTGAGGTCCTGCTTGGTAGGTTTCCAAGTGGTTTTTATGTCCTCCAGCAGGAGAGTGTACCATTCTAAGAAGTGGTCTGAGAATGTACTCAGGGGAGAATGACACCACAGAAAGTTCAATGTGTAATCAAATCAGCCTCTCTGCCTGGGAGTCGATCCATTGTGGAAGTCAGGATGAATCATCCGGTCAATGTTCTTGAATATGGTTGACATTGGTCATAACGGGTCCCACAGAACTACTTTTCTCCTTCCTTTTAGAGGTCTTATCCTACTGTAAGTTACTTCACCATGGTGCAGATATGTTTTTTCAAGATGCTCCGCTGACTCCCAGCCACTGAAGGGTAACTAGAGTGAATTCATGTACTATGCAGCCAGAGTCCTGGGATTGCTATTCCTGATAAAGAAAGAGAGAGGCCACATTTCCAAACTGTGAAAGATTTAGTCAGAATATATTCTAAGGACCTGGATAGTATATCTATGAATAGATTCCAAAGGTGGTTGAATCAAGGGACAGAACCAAAGTTTCTTTGGAAGAAAATTTACTAACTGAAAAGCGCTCCATTGGAATACACTTTAACACCCTGGCAAGAACTTCAAGAGATGATTCAAATTGGCATCTGAAACACAGAAAAGAGAGATTTTCCTTGCTTAGCAACATGTTAGAATTTCTCTAGCAAACAGTAAGGAGAGGTATTAAATCTAAGGAAGTGGATGTGGTGGAATAAACATAAGCTACATGGTTAGAAAATGAAAGAGTTGATTGGGTTCCACACAAATGCTCAGAAGTTATTCTGTTCTCCAAAGCTGTAAGGAGGCCACTGGCAAGAGCAACATCAATATTACCAAAACCATCAGCAGCAAGTGTCTGTCCCATTAGGTGAGCGCAGAACAAGGGAGACTTTACAATGTACCTAGGTCTACTGATAATACTGAATTGATAGGATCCTAATACAATGCAGTACAGGTATTGAGAAAGGGTTATATAGAGTATATAAACACTTTATGAACTGATAAATAGCACTTTCCACAAAGAATATCCACTGTATACATTTTTAGACAATTCCCTTTGATCAGCAGATATCTTATGCATTTCTCAGAGTATAATAATTATATGGTGCAAAGGGCATCTGTTATGTTCTATTAAGGGTTTTCTGTCCATTATTATCTTTTTTTTTTTTTTTTGCCTTTGGAGACAGGGTCTCACTTTGTAGTTCAGGCTGGCCCTGAGCTCACTATGGTGCCCAGGCAAGCCGCCGCGAACTCAGCAATCCTCCTGTCTCAGCCTCCCGAGTGCTGGGATGACAGGTGTGAGCCACCACGTCCGGCATTTGTCCATTATTATCTTTACCTTGCACATTTGTTTGTGTTTCAGTGATTACCAAATTAAATCAGATTTTCTCCTCTTCAAAAGTAGTGAACACGTTAATAAGGCAATAAAAATAAAAAGCAGAATGGAAATAAACATCACAGTAAATAACGTTTGGTTACCAGAAGTGGAGTGTGGCTGTTTGGCTTCAAATAGCAATGTTACTCAAGAGTATTTAATCATTTAATCTCTAAAAGATTAAACCAGAGATGTGTGCATGTGTGTTATAAAGTGTATGCTCAAAGTGGAGAGACAAAACAGAATATTTTTTGGTGTTGTAAATTTGGTGAAATATACTTCTTTTATAGTGATTATCACACAATCTGGTTATGTATGTGTCATTGATATGTCTATAATATAAACAGTCTATAAGTTACATATAAGGCCATATACAAATGATTATTCCTGTCATTACCATGTGGGCATACTGCTAACATGTGATTTTCTGTATTCACCCTGTGTAAGTAAAATATAGACTGAAGTGGAATAAAACTGTAGGTAATACACTGACTATTAAAACCCACTGGACAGATGACTATTGTCCTAAGCAACACAGCCACGTCTAAATATGACAAGTTCAATTTGTTTACTGCTTATTTAGAAATAAAATTTAATTATGTGATTCTGTGTCTCTCAAACACATAAATTTATCAGTGTGTGATGCATGACCCAACTAGAATGTGAAATGTTATGACAGAATAAAGCAAAGAAAAGTTTCCATTAGAAAATAATACCTGGGGAAGAAGGATTATGAAACCACTTTGGAAAATATGCTTGATATGGTTTAGATGATCAAAGACTTCAGAGAAAGATATGCCAAGAAAAAAACGTGTCATAGAACACATTGTAAATCAAGGAAAAATTGTTAAATTGGTTGTTGAAATTCACACAATGACTTAAAGTGAAAGAGAAAAACTCATGATATGATAACATTTACAGATATTTAAATGTAGTGCCTTGAATTAATGCACCAGTATGGATTGTTCTATCAACTCATCCATTATGGTTCCATCTTGTCACATTTTTGAGTCATCCTTCCCCTGGCTGAGAAAAATATTCAAAACTCACAACTCAAAGTAGGAGAGGTTTAGTTTCATTCCTAGCTGCAGAAGTTTTCAATTCAGTATCAGCTGGCTCAAGACAAAAGCCTCTCAGTCAGAGAGGGAGCGGAGCAAAGCTGCTGAGTTTGCGGGGCCAGCAGGGAACCAGGGGTCAGACCCAGCAACCAAGTCGTATCTTCCCTCACCCAGCAGGAGAGACCCCAAGTTGTCCTGTATTAGTCTCCTAGCCATCTGAAGAACCAACTACAATCCTCCTTTACTAATAAAATATTTCAAAAAAGTAAAATAACACCATCGTTCTAGCTAAAAACATGTTATCATTATTTGTTTATACAATTTGACACTTTCCAAGGTACATAAAATTAAAGTGCATATCTCTGTAGGCACACACTCACACACACACACACATGATTTTCTCAGGTTAAAATGTCCACTGACTACTGTTTACAAAATTCGTATTATGTTGCGTGATGCAAATGAAATGAAGCATATGCTGTGGGGATAAACAACATCCAGGAATATTTGATAACAGAATGATACCATCCTATAAAATTAGACCAAAAACCACATTTGATTTTGTTATCATTAATGAATTGGCTGCTATTTTTCCAAATGAAGAATGAAAACATCTCACAAAGTCAGCTATCTCTGTGGAAAATATACTGAGATAAACAAGTCCAGTACTATCCAGGCAGAGCTCAAGGCAGAGCTTTGTATGGGGAGATAAATTTAAAAATCTGTTTTCTTAATTGATTTCAGTATTTAAATATTTTCTTCTTGTGTCTTATGATAGATATTTTCATTTAAGCTGGTAGAAATTTTATACTTTATTACATGCATACTCATCATTTTAGGAGATGAAATGAGGGAACAGGGGAAGTCTCACATGAAGAGGAAGGTGCATGATTAAAATTATTTTGGCAAATAATGTTACTGAGAGCCTCATATTTCAAGGGATCTTATATTCAGATCAGTCTTAATCTGCAGAACAATGTTTCTTAAACTTCAGCATGCGTTAATAATCACGTGGTCAGCTTCTTAAAATACAAATTTCCAGACCTATCTATAAAACTCTGATTCAGTAACCCTGCAATGGGGACTTAGACTGTGTATTTTTGAAAATATTCTCAGGAAATGATAATAAAACTGATATATGAATCTCACCTGGAGAAGCATTAGTTTGGAAAGGATGTGGCCTTTCACTTCCTTTGTTAGGTTGATTCCTAGATATGAGATAGAAAAGGAAACCAGAAAGTGGAAAGATATCCCTTGTTCCTGGGTCGGGAGAACCAACATCGTCAAAATGGCTATACTCCCACAGCTACTATATAGATTCAATGCAATTCCAATTGAAATTCCAACGGTATACTTCACAGAGCTAGAGAAAATAATACAAAAATTCATCTGGAACCACAAGAAACCTGGAATA
>PVIC010018859.1:0-31024 GCA_004025085.1 Thryonomys swinderianus
CACTGAGCTAAATCTCTGGTCCCAGGTTTTATAATTCTTGTACATGGGGTCCACCCAGATTTGGTGGGGCCCAAGACTTAATGAACTTGAGGAACCCTGTTGAAGAAACATGTCCTCAGAAGGGCCTAGGTGCATGAATAGTCTGGAGCTTAAGCTTCTTGTAGTTTTCATGTAAACCCACCTATGGGGCTGCGGCTTGGGAACAGAGCATGTGTTTAGCACGGCTGAGGGCCCAGGCTTTGTTCCCCGACACCACCAAGGAGACAGGCTCAGAGACAGGTCTGGGGAGAGATGCGGGCAGTAGGTAAAGGGCGAGGGTGAAGCGCTTGCTTCCCATGGCCTGGCACTGCAGCCGTGCTGAACAGAACGTGCTGATTTCTGGTCCCCCCCCCCATCTTCCCTCTTCGGCCTGCTTTCCCAGAATGCTGTTGAGGAGGCTATGAACATGTACCAGCAGCTACACCGATGGGACGAGTGCATTGCTGTGGCTGAGGCCAAGGTACAGGCTGTGTCTCCACAATGTACAGAATCTGCTTCCACCAATTCCAGATAACTGCTTTTGTCGGGAAAGCTGTTGTGGCCAACATAGGTTTGGGGCTGGGATCCAAGGACAGGGAGTTGGGATTCGTGACCGGGGAGGATTTCCCGGGCACAAAGGGACTGGAGAAACGTGTGGAGCAGGACAAGGAGGGACCTGACTCCCGGTCTCCGCCATGCACGTCCAGGGACACCCAGACCTGGAGAAGCTCCGCCGGGATTACTACCAGTGGCTGATGGACACACAGCAAGAGGAGCGAGCCGGGGAGCTTCAGGAGAGCCATGGGGACAAGCTGGCTGCCATCAGCCTGTACCTCAAAGCTGGGCTCCCCGCCAGAGCCGCTCGGCTGCTGCTGACGCAAGAGGAGCTGCTGGCCAACACCGAGCTGGTGGAGCGTGTCACCTCGGCCCTCATCCAGGGGGAGCTCCATGAAAGGGTGAGCCGCCCAGCCTTCCCAGCCCCTCTCTCCGGGGCTGTGCTCCCCTCTCCCATCCAGACCAACCCTGGGGTGCACAGGCCTCCCTACTGTTGGCGTTCCTTCTTACGGAGGCCGGCTCTCCGTTCCTTGTGTCATAGCAGTCTCATTGATTGTGTGTGTTAACAGGCTGGTGACCTCTTTGAGAAGATCAGAAATCCACAGCGGGCCCTGGAGTGCTATCATAAAGGCAATGCATTCATGAAAGGTACCGGGCACTCCAAGCCATCCTGTGCTGTTTTGCCCATCCAGTCCCTGCTGCCTCCTTGGGGACATCTGTTCCAGTTCTCCAGGCTGGCTTTACTTCCTTCGCCTCTCGCCTGTTCCCCATGCTTCCTTTCCTGGTTCAATTCTCCTGAGGCCCAGGCCTGGAGCTCTGAGCCGAGCACTTCTCTCCTGGCAGCTGTAGAGCTGGCTCGATTGGCCTTCCCCGCGGAGGTTATGAGGCTGGAGGAGGCCTGGGGGGACCACTTGGTGCAGCAGAAGCAGCTGGACGCTGCCATTAATCATTACATTGAAGCCAGGTAGGGTGGCGTGGGAGTGGCTGGAGCTGTGGGAGAGAAGAGAGGTGGTGGGTAAGGGAGGGCACCACGCTTTAAAAGAAGAGATCTAAGTGTGCTGCAGCTCCATAGTAGAGCACTTGCCTCGTACACGCAAAGCCCAGCACAGCAAGAAAATTAGAAAGTAAACTGGAGTGTGGACGACGAGTTTCTCCCACTCACTCACCTTCCTCTCTCCTCATGCATATTTGTATCTTTCCCAACACTGCCAGGTGCTCCATTAAGGCAATTGAGGCTGCCCTGGGTGCCCGCCAGTGGAAGAAGGCAGTTTATATATTAGATCTACAGGACCAGAGCATCGCATCCAAGTACTACCCTCAAGTGGCCCAGCACTATGCGTCTCTGCAGGAGTACGAGGTCAGGAAAAGCCCTTTCCGCAGCATGAGACAGTGCGGTACAGGGCATGAGGCCAGTACCCAGGCAGGAAATGGGGGCCAGCTCATCAAAGCCTTCTTGCTCAGCCCCAAACAGCACTTCCAGCATGAATAGCAAGGGAGGCTTTACTTCCTGGGTTTATCCCAGCAGGACACAAACACCCCTCACCCCAGATATACAGAGTCGTTTCCGGCCATCGACCTGGGCCAGCACCAGTGTTTTTTTTGTTTTTTTTTTTTTTGAGACAGGGTCTCGCTTTGTAGTTCAGGCTGGCCCTGAGCTCACTATGTAGCCCAGGCAAGCCTCGAACTCAGCAATCCTCCTGCCTCTGCCTCCTGAGTGCTGGGATGACAGGTGTGAACCACCACGCCCGGCCAGCACCAGTGGTTTTTCCTGAGTCACTCCATCATAACCACAGTATAGGGCTGCTTTATTCTGCAGAAATGTGAGCGCCTTAACATTCCATTATATTGCCCTCATTCTGCTTTGAGCTGGTCTTTTTTTATACACGGGAGGAGGTGTTCTTCACTAACACCTATCTCTTCTTCTCTGTTATTTAAGGTTGCTTCCCAGGCTCTTCGCCATCCCAGCTGGGGTTTGTCCTTCCTCCTGCAACTGCTTTCATTCTCTTGCTCTGACCCTCTATGTCTCCCTCTCGTCAACTCCAGTTTGCCGAGGAGCTCTACATTAAGGGAGACCGGACCAAAGATGCCATAGACATGTACACACAGGCCGGGCGCTGGGAGCAGGCCCACAAGGTAGCAAACGTTGGGGTCCTGCTGCAGAACTCCGCCTTCTTCCTTGGTCTCCAACCTCCCTCCTCCACTGGCTTCCCTGGAAGTACCAAAATTTGGTCTGAGTAACTGATCCCTCCCCACAGGGAAAGGTGAGACGAGGAAAGGCACCTCCCCTAAGCCGTTAAGTCTGAGGAGGGCAGATGGGTTTGGGGGTTCAGCAATCTGAACCACCGTTCCCAAGCTTCTGGCTCCTTATAACTTTGTTCTCACCACCCTGCTCCTGAGCTCAGTGAGTGCAGGAGGAGCATGGTCATGGCAGCACACACCTGAGCACAAGGCCTCTTATACCCTCCTGCCTTGGCAGAATGTAGCGTGCCGCTGTTCCTTATGGCTGATTCCCCAGTCTGACGAGCAGGGTGGCAGCCACCGGCGCCCATGATCCCAGGGAGGGTTGCAGTTCCCCTGGTGCCCAGCCTCACTTGGGAACTGGTACCTCGTGTCTGCACAGCTGGCGATGAAATGCATGCGCCCGGAAGATGTGTCGGTGCTGTATATCACGCAGGCCCAGGAGATGGAGCAGCAGGGCAAGTACCGCGAGGCTGAAAGGTGAGGCACGGGAAGAGGTGAGGAGGCGGCAGAGCTGCAGAAAGGGCGGGGTGTGAAGATGCGCCCCGCTCCCGGGCCATGGCGACGGGACTCCGGCTGCTGGAAGCTCCACACTCATCTCCCACCCCAGGCTCTACGTGACAGTGGAAGAGCCTGATCTCGCCATCACTATGTTTAGAAAGCACAAGTTGTATGATGACATGGTCCGCCTGGTAGGAAAGCACCACCCCAATCTACTCGGTGACACACACCTCCACCTGGGCAAGGTGAGCCCCTCCCAGCCCTGCCCAACTCTCCTCCCGCTGGGCTCTCTCCCCATCCCCACCTTGACTCTCTCCTGCAGGAGCTGGAGGCTGAAGGCCGACTGCAGGAGGCAGAGTATCACTACCTCGAGGCCCAGGAGTGGAAGGCAACAGTAAATATGTACCGGTCCAGTGGGCTTTGGGAAGAGGCCTACCGGGTAAGGAGTCCAAGGCCGCTCTGGGGTCACAGCTGTCCTTCTTCCCCACTGTCAAGTGACCACCTCTACATGGGACAGGCCATCTTTGAAACACCATGAAAACCAGTCTCTTTTGTCAGAAATATGTTCACACCCATATGTACAAACCTTAATTTGACATTTTAAGGGTTTGCAGACTTCCTGAAACCCGTCCTTGGACCCTACACATGTCAGCCTAACTTAAGAGAAACTTGGCCCCCTTTCTGCTGACTTAGCACAGGATCTTGGTCTTTTTTCTTTTTGGGGTGGGGGGACAGGGTCTCGCTTTGTAGTTCAGGCTGGCCGTGAGCTCACTGTGTAGCCCAGGCAAGCCTCAAATTCAGCAAACCTCCTGCCTCTGCCTCCTGGGTACTGGGATTACAGGCGTGAGCCACCACGCCCGGCATTGTTGTATGTGGTACTGATTGCTGGTGGGGGTGAGTCACCATGCCTGGTATTACATGGTTACCGGGCATCGAACCAGGGACTTTGCGCTTGCGAGGCAGGTGCCAGAATCGCAGAGCTAAATCTCCAGCCCGGAAACTGGTCCTTCTGAACTGGAACCATGAGGACAGAGATGGAGCAGAGCCGCTCCACAGGGGAGGATTACTCAGTGATGCTGCTTTGTAGGTAGCCAAGACTCACGGAGGAGCTAATGCCCATAAGCACGTGGCCTACCTGTGGGCAAAGAGCCTGGGAGGAGAGGCAGCAGTTAGACTACTTAACAAGCTGGGACTCCTAGAAGCTGCTGTCGACCATGCTGCTGAAAACTGGTGAGACCCGAGGCCTTTTCCATGGGCCCCTGTATGAAAAATATTTTCAGAGCTTGAGGTAAGAGTGAAGAAATGTGATAAGAAATCCTTGGAAGGACGTGATAGGCCAGCACGAGTCAGTCAGTAGCTCCCATTCACTGCAGGCTCAGACCGTGGCTCTTCTCCGGCTCTGAGCCGAAGGGCTGAGAGGGAGCAGCTGGTAAAGCTAGGGCTGCACTAAGTCAGTACCTATTTCAGGGAGTGGAAGTGTGATTTTGTTAAATGCAAAATGAGCTCCTCTTCTTTTTTTTTTACTTTTTTAAAAAATTGAATTCTTTATTGGTACATTTTATACACAGCTCACAATCACATACAACACTGGGGAATTTGTACCAGTAAAATGAGCTCTTCTTAAGCAAATGCCACCAAGGCCAGAAGCAGACTCAGATCTCACAAGGAGTCCTGCCTCACCGTGGGGAGTCTGGGGAGGGAGGAGGGTGGGGTACAGGCGCTCCTGTGGCCTTCCGGGAGGCCCAAGTTGTCCCGCTGACTCTGGCCGCAGCGACAAGGCTGGAGCCATCAGAGGACTGCCTGCATGTCTTCCCTTGTCTCCCTGTGCTTCTCTGTCACTTTCGCTCTCTTTAAAGCCTCGAACTCAACAATCCTCCTGTCTCTGCCTCCCGAGTGCTGGGATTACAGGCGTGAGCCACCATGCCCGGCACTGTGACTTTCGCTCTCTTTAAATCTGCGCTTTTTCCTCCCCTCCGGCCTTTCTCTGTTTTCTCTCGCATTCTGCAAGTATTTAGTAGGTAAACCTCCCATTTCAGCTCCTTTGAATTTGCTTTTGAACTCTCTCGCCTGGCCCTCAAGCACAAAACCCCCGAGATTCACCTCAGATACGCCATGTACCTGGAGGATGAGGTATGGACGAGACTTTGACCCTTCGGTGCCCCCTTCCACTGCTGTCTGGTGTCAGAGCCCTGTTTTCACTGCCTCCGTGCCAGGCTCGCTCTCATCTTGTGTGGCTCCCATTCTCTCCACAAAGGGTAAATTTGAAGAGGCGGAAGCAGAGTTCATCAGAGCTGGAAAGCCCAAGGAGGCAGTCCTCATGTGAGTCACTGTCAGCTCCTTGTCCTGCCCTCCCAGGTGCAGCCCTGGGCCCATCCACGGTCCTCTCCACCTTCACTCACACCTAACGTCGATGACTTCCCTCCCTTCTTCCATAACTGTCTGTCAGCACGGTTGAGGCTTCGCTCCTTCACTCAGTGCTTCCCATATGTCCCCCTCTGGGGCAGGTTTGTCCACAACCAGGATTGGGAGGCAGCTCAGCGTGTGGCCGAGGCCCATGACCCTGACAGTGTTGCTGAGGTGCTGGTGGGTCAGGCCCGAGGGGCCTTGGAGGAGAAGGACTTTCAGAGAGCAGAAGGGCTGCTGCTGCGGGCCCAAAGGCCAGGCATGGCCCTCAATTTTTACAAGGTAGGCACGAATTTGAGCCTGTGAGGGGAGGTGGAAGAGCACGAGAAGCCACAGAGCACCATGCTTAATCCCTGAGGCAGCCTGGGAGGGGACAGGACAGGCAGAGCGAGGAGTAGCATCCCAAGGAGCCAGCAGAGCGTGTGCGGCGGTGGGAAGCTCCCACGCCTCCCTCTGCCCCCTGACACTGGAAGTCTGCACAGGAGGCTGGACTGTGGAGTGACGCTCTGCGGATCTGCAAGGAGTATGTGCCTGGCCAGCTGGAAGCCCTGCAGGAAGAGTATGAGCGGGAAGCTACCAAGAAGGGGGGCAGGTATGAAGCCGGCCGGGGCTCCTGGCAGCTTGGCGGGGCCAGGATGTGCCACACAGTGTGCCCACATGGGCCGTACTGCCTCTCCCTCTCCCGGACGTGAGTGCCCCATCTCCACAGGGGTGTGGAGGGACTTGTGGAACAAGCTCGGCAGTGGGAACAGGCCGGAGAGTATGGCCGCGCAGTCGACTGCTACCTCAAAGTGCGGGACCCTGGAGGCAGCAGCCTGGTAGAGAAGTGCTGGATGAAGGTGAGGGCACAGACTTCTGGCCGCCTTCCCCAGGCTGAGCCTGCCTCCTCAGACAGCCATCTTGATCCTCCTGTGTCTTTGTTTCCAGTCAGGTAATAGGAACCTGTTGAGGGCCTGCTGCATGCTACACATAGAATCTGTGAGGAATGTAAGACAGAGCCCTGGCAGCCAGAATTTAGGGGAAGCAGATTCACATGGAGCTCAATTGATTAATTTTGTATCTGAGTAAAGTACATGAATCATTCAAAGAAGGGTGAAGTCTCTGTGGGCTGGAGGGGTCAGGAAGGCTGTGAGGAAGGAGGAAGGAGGAAGGACTCAGACAAGAGCCACATGGCCAGATGGAGCCTGTAATGCAAGAATGGGCTGCTCTTCTCCACCCGCCTGAAAAGAAATCTCCAGCAGATTAAGTCAGCCCAGTGTGTTTCTCTAATCCTAAGATAAATGAACCAATGAATGTATGCCACGTGTACAATTTAAATTTTCTAGTAGCCATGCTAACAAGGTCCAAAGAAAAAGGTGAAAATAATTATATTTTATTTATTCCACTACACCCAAAATATTATCATTTTAACATTGTAATCAAGCTTAACATTAGTGAGATGTTTGCCATTCTTTCTTTGTGTTATTATCTCCAAAATTTAGCGTGTACAAATAAAGGAACTGAGGTTCATAAAAGCCTAACACAAACTATTATAGAACACCCTGGACCCCTCAGCTCAGGGGTTCTTTCTGTACACTGTGCTACCAAGATTCTACTTGGGATGAAGAACTTGAGAAACCAGTTTGCCACAGATGGCATGATCAAAGGCAGTGACCTCAGACAGTGTCTGAAAGCGTTACAGCTGCTGAGCAAAACAGAGAGGTCTGCTGCTGGTCAGCGAAATGGGTGTGTGGACCATGAGCCGGGCTTTGCCCACAAAGATGAGAGACAGAACAAAAGAGAAAGTTATCATCTGCAAGGAAAATGTATCCAGTGGGTCAGGCCGAAGGGCTCTAGCTTTATGTGTCTTCCCTATTCATTTCAATCTTCTGTTCAACCTCCCAGGCAGCTGAACTCGCCATCAAGTTTCTGCCTCCCCAGCGCAGTCTGGAAGTGGTTCGGGCTGTAGGACCCCAGCTGATTGGAATTGGGAAGCACAATGCAGTAAGGGGGGTGCTGGGCCTGAAAAGGAAAGATGGCCCTGAGATGGGTGGGATGGTGACATTACACCCAAGAGCTGTGGGAGACGGGGGAGAGCTGCCTGGGGGGGACCAGGCCCTCAAGGAAAAGGTGGTCTCCACTGTGCTGTCCCGCTGTGCAGGCTGCTGAGCTCTATCTGAACCTGGACCTTGTCAAGGAAGCGATCAATGCTTTTATTGAGGGTGAAGAGTGGAACAAGGCCAAACGTGTGGCTAAGGAGTTAGACCCCCGGTAAAGTCACAACTCCTCTCACTGCGATGTCTTTTTTTTTTGACACAGGGTCTCGCTTTGTAGTTCAGGCTGGCCCTGAGCTCACTATGTAGCCCAGGCAAGCCTCGAACTCGGCAATCCTTCTGCCTCTGCCTCCCAAGTGTGGGATTATAGGCATGAGCCACCACGCCCAGTACTGTGGTATGTGGAGTTGATTGCTGGGGGGTGTGAGTCACCATGCCCGGTATTGTTGTATGTGGTTACGACTGATCCAGGGACCTTGCGCTTGCCAGGCAGGTGCTGGAACCACTGAGCTAAATCTCTGGCCCTGAGACATTCTTTTTGTAAAGACAGAAAGTTCTTACCAGGAAGGAATGGCACCAAGGAAGCTAAAGATCTCTGTGACTCTTCACAGGTATGAAGACTATGTGGACCAGCATTACAAGGGTTTCCTCAAGAGCCAGGGCAAAGTGGACTCGGTGAGATTTGCAGAGTTAGTGGGAAGCAGGATGCAGGGAGAAGGCTGGGGCGCAGCTCAGTGGCAGCGCTTGCTTAGCATGTGGGATCCTAGGCTCCACACAACAACGAAGATGGTAAAAGACACAGAGAGTTCTAGATTCTCTCCCTCTCTTCCCCTGGGCCCTCTCTCTCCTCTTGAGCTATGTTTTCCATCACTCCCAGCTGGTGGGTGTGGATGTGGTGGCTGCTTTGGACCTATACGTGGAGCAGGGCCAGTGGGACAAGTGCATTGAAACAGCCGCCAAGCAGGTACGGCTCTCCCGTCCCCTGTCCTCTGCGTGCTTTCCCTTGGCTCCCCGTCTTGCCCCAGAGCTGCCTCTCCGGCCCCAGCCAAGTTCGGCCCCCAGGGAGCTCAGAACTGTCTTCCACCCTCTGAACTTGCAGTCCCATGTGGCCTTGGGCCCAGAACACATCCATGGCCTCAAGTCACCACGCTCCCACATGGCCTGGTCTTTTAGATCCTTACCTGCGCCGTGCTTTTCCTCCCCACCCCCACAGAACTACAAGATTCTGCACAAGTATGTGGCTTTGTACGCTACTCACCTGATCCGAGAGGGTGGCTATGCCCAGGCTCTGGCCCTCTATGTGCAACACGGAGCCCCTGCTAACCCACAGGTACCAGTCTGAAGACCTGTCTAAGGACTCCACCCCGAGATGGCGCATGCCCAGCGCCCCCCCCCATCCTCTCCTCTCCCCACACAGCCTCTCTGGAGGGATTCCCATTTGAAAAAATACCTACACTCTTGGCTGGTGCCTAGGGAACGTCTCCCAAAGAGGGAACGCACACACCCCGTGAGGGCCTAACAGCTTCCTCTAGAGCAAAGTGCTCTCCTGTCAAGAAATCAAGCTCTCTGGAAGATCAGGCCACCCACAGTGGGACTGATTCACACACATGTGTTCACCCCACTCACAGAGTCCCATCAATAGAGTAGTTATTTCCTTACTGTTCCCCCTGTCACTCTCCCCTGGCTCCACGCACGCACACGCACACGCACGCACGCATACACACGACCCATTTCTCCTACCTTGACCCTAACCCCCTACCCGTGTCTCCAGAACTTCAACATCTACAAACGGATCTTCACGGACACGGTCAGCTCTCCTGGCACCAACAGCGCTGAGGCCTACCACAGCTGGGCGGACCTTCGGGACGTGCTCTTCAACCTGGTGCGGAGACCGGCCTGCTGAGAAGGGCTCCTCCGCGCTCCCTTCCCATCTCTCCTCTCCTGTCATCACCCGGCCCTCAGACTCACTTCCCTGCCTCTGCGCCTGCCCGGCCTCCTCTGCGCCCAGAGGCAGGCTGTGTTCTCGTCCTTCCCCAGTGTGAAAACCTCGTGAAGTCCAGTGAGGCGAACTCGCCAGCCCATGAGGAGTTCCAGACGATGCTGCTGATCGCTCATTACTATGCCACGCGCTCTGCGGCCCAGAGCGTCAAGCAGCTGGTGAGATGCCATGTGGGTGGCGCGATGCAGTGTGCCGGGCCGTGAGGATGCGCTTACACACTCAGTGCTGCAGGGACCTGAGCTTTGGGTGCCACTGAGGCTCTTGGACCTCCTGGCTTTTCATCGGTTTAGGTCAGGTTTAGCCCTTTCTGAGATGGGTTTCCTTTCCATTCTGCTTTGACCTTGTTTCATTTTGTTTTTGCATTTTGAGAGCCCAAACCTGAGATCTTCCTGCCTCAGCCTCCTGAGAGCTGAGACTGTAGGTATGCACCACCATGTCCACAGACTTCTGAGTCTGTGCCCTCACAGCACCAGCACTTTATATTTTTTTTTTTTTGGCAGTGCTGGTGACTGAACTCAGGCCCTCACACATGCCAGCCAAGAGCTGTACACTAAGCTGCCTCCTCAGCCCTGACTCATGATTTTTAAACATTTAAACCCCGTGATTTCTTTATTCATCTCCTATAATACACACTTTGTTTGTAATACTGCAGGTTGAGCCCAGGACCTTTGTACTCACCTACCTCCCCAGCCCCATTTTTTTTTTTCTTCTTTTTGAGACAAGGTTTCACTAAATTGTGCAGTCTGGGGTGAAAATTATATCCTGCCTCAGCCTCCCAAAGTGCTGGGAGTACAGTATGCCCCACCCCCAGCCAGTTTAATATTAATTGTTGGTTTCCTAGTTGTGCGGCTGCCTTCACTGTAGAGTCACTGGTCTGGTAGCTCAGTGACTATAATACCAGGATCATAGTTTTACCTTTAACCCTCAGGAAACTGTGGCTGCCAGGCTTTCCATTTCGCTCTTGCGCCACACCCAGCTCCTACCTGCAGACAAGGCCTTCTACGAAGCAGGCACAGCTGCCAAGGTGGGTTGAGCAGAGGGTGGAGCTGAACAGATACGGAAATACAGTTGGGAGGCAGAATGTCGCTGGAGCGAAGCTGGCTGGGGGCTGATGTTATGGAGGATGAAACTGTCCTGATTCAGTGCCGCACCCTTTCTCCCTGCTGCCTAGAGAAGTGGCACCGAGCTCAGCTTGCTCTCGCACAGCTGCCACCTTCTCTGTTGTAGGCTGTCGGCTGGGAGAACATGGCCTTCATCTTCCTCAACCGCTTTTTGGATCTGACTGATGTGAGTAGGAAAAGTGTGCCCAGAGGTCAGGTTTTTTGTACCGGGGATCGAACTCAGGACCTTGTGCCTGCAAAGCAGATGCCAGAACCACTGAGCTAAATCCCCGTCAGAGGTTAGGTTTTGTCTGTCATGGGCTGTGCCTACCTCACGGTTACCCACTCTGCCCCAGGCCATTGAAGAAGGCACCCTGGATGCCCTTGACCACTCGGATTTCCAGGGTACGGACATTCCCTTTGAGGTGTCCCTGCCAGCCAAGCAGCATGTGCCAGTAAGTGTGCAGGGTCGGATGGCAGGGCCTCAGCAGAGGGGGTGCTTTGCAAAGACAGGCTTGGACTGCCAACTTTGCGTACTCCTGAAGTGAGGGGTACTTTCCAGGCAAAGCAAATCGTGGCTGCTGAAAGTTAGTGTACCAAATGAGGACTTAGCAAGCGCCCTCCCCAGACCACCCGCCCCGCCCCTTCCCGCATGAAGATGCTGCTCCCTCTGTCCTTCCCAGGAGGCTCAGAGAGAAGAGGTTCGAGACTGGGTGCTCACAGTCTCCATGGACCAGCGGCTGGAGCAGGTTTTGCCTCAGGATGAGCGCGGCGCCTATGAGGCTTCCCTGGTGGCAGCGAGCACTGGAGTTCGGGCACTGCCCTGCCTCATTACAGGCACGAACCCCACAGCACCCCACATCTTGTGGCAGGCTGAACGGGAGGGAAACAGGGCGGGGTCAAGAAGCTTTCTTTCACATTAATTTACACAAGGCAGGGACATTTCACTCTGCACCCCGGCTGGGACTCTTTCACTCCGCACCCCTTGTTCCTCTTTTTCTCTTTCCATCAGGTTACCCCATTCTGAGGAACAAAATTGAATTTAAACGACCTGGGAAAGCTGCTGACAAGGACAACTGGAATAAGTTCCTCATGGCCATCAAGGTTGGGGGAAATGCGCAGGCTGACCGGGAGCAGCCCGGGAGGGTGGCGGGATGGTGGGCCTGCAGGGGACTGATGGCCGTGGCGCCAGATGAGGCCTGCCTCTCGTGCTCTCGCCTCTGCTCACAGACCTCCCACAGCCCGGTGTGCCAGGATGTGCTGAAATTCATCAGTCAGTGGTGTGGCGGGCTCCCCAGCACCAGCTTCTCCTTTCAGTGACGCAGAGAGCTGAGGAGGAATTTAGGCCTCTCCTTCATTAAAGTTCTGCAAACTCACTGAAACCACGGTGTTCTCTGGTAACAGCCAACTGCAGCACCAGCACGGTGCCCTTTCCCCCCAAAAGAACTGTAACTGAGTAGAAGAAAAAAAGACTTTTTTTTTTTTTTTTTCTTTTTGAGACAGGGTCTCGCTTTATAGTTCAGGCTGGCCCTGAGCTCACTATGTAGCCCAGGCAAGCCTCGAACTCAGCAATCCTCCTGTCTCTGCCTCCCGAGTGCTGGGATGACAGGCGTGAGCCACCACGCCCGGCAAAAAGACTTTCTTTTATTACAATTATTTCTGTCACCCTGGAATCAGGGCTCTGGCTTAGTGGAAGAACACTGAACTAAGCCATGGAATAGCCGTTGCTGATAAAATGAAGAACCAGTCTGGGTGTGAGGGGAAGCAGCAGGGCAAAGCAGCAGCTGTAAACCAGGCACAGTGGTGCAAGTCTGTAATCCCAGTACTCTGAGGGCTCAGGGAGAGGAATCACGAACTGGAATCCAGCACGGGCAACTTGGTGATTTAACAAGACCCTGTGTCCAAAAAGGGGTGTGTGGGGTTTAATTGCCAGTATACACACACATATACGCACACGCACACAAGAACTGGGCAAAATCCCAGGAATGCTTCCCTGCCCCAGCCCCTCACCCTCAGAGCCCTGTACCTGTCCTAAACCCAGGTTTTCTGTGATGCTCGGAGTTCACCATGTTGATTAAGGAGCTTCACGTTTTCCTGCCATTTACATTTTGGAGGTTCCAGTTCCGTCAGTTCCTCTAGCTACAGAAGAGATGAGTTAGTACCGAGCCCTGAATGGTACATCAGCTCCACTCAATCAGTGTGGGACCAACCCCTCCTGCTCTTCTTCTTTACCTGCCCCTGAAACTCTTCCTTCTTGCAGGGCCCTACTCCCCGCAGGGTGAGCGCAGCCACACAGCAGTAACCAGACAGAGCAGCCTCGCCTGCAGACATGAGCAGAGAAGGGATCCAGAGAGCCAAGGCTGTATCCTAGAAGGGCGAAGGACAGGGGTCTCAGGGGGACTGGGGCAGGGGGCAAAAGTCCAAGAGGCGGGCTCGGTGTAAGGCGAGAGGGAGGGAACAGGCTTACAAAGATCCTCGTGGGATCGAAGGGGCAGTCGGTGTGTCCGGGCCCCTGGTCCAGTGGTACGGAAGGGTCGAGCAGTCCTGGATGGCAGTCAGCAATAAGTCGGCAGCCACCGTTGGCCACAGTGAGTGACACAGCTAGGAGGAGGCCCACGGAGCAGGCAGCAGACACGAGCAGGTTCACCAGCCCCAGTGCCAGCAGGGCCCAGTGCTAGTGGGGCAGAAGACCAGCTTGAGGAGCCTGGGCCTCGCTCAACCTCCCAATGCCCCGGACTCTCGGTGTCTCCTCCGGCCGGTGGAAGAGCTGAGACACCCCGCCCCATGCTCCAAGACCCCTCTCACCAGTGCTGGGCGAAACAGGTTCCTGGATGCCAGAAGGGCCACAAGTCCCAGAGAAACGCTCTGCGGAAGACATACCCTTTGGCCCACTGCTGTAGGCTGCCCGGCGTGCCCGCCCACCCGCCCGCCTGCCCGCGGCGCTCACCAGGAGTCCCGAGCCCACGGAGATGACATTGGCGGAGGTGTACTCCGGCGTGAGGGCGCCACGGGGGTTGGCCACGTGCCGCAGGACGGTGCCGTGCAGCACGGCCCCCAGCAGCAGGTTCACGTGCCCCACCAGGATCAGCGCGAGGCCCGCGCGCATCAGCCGCCGGGGCCCCCGGGAGGCGTCTGCACGGAGGGGGAGGGGAGGGAGGGGAAACCTGAGCTCACGGGCGGGCGCGGGAGGGAGGGGCCTGCAGCCGGGCCAGGGAGGGCGCCTCCGGACAGCGGGCTGAGGGGTGGGGGTGGGGGACGGAAGTTACCGAACACGCAGAGGCGGCAGCACCGCATCCTGGGAGCCTCTGGGCGCCGCCGCAAGGCAGCTCTACCGGCTGGGCCCAGCCCCGCCCTCCTCCTGACGCCCGCCCCTCCGTCCTCCACCTGAGGCCCCGCCCCACCCCTTCCACCTGAGGCCCCAGCGCCCGGAGGCCCCACCTGGGCCCGCTCCGCCCCACCGTAGGGCGGGGAGCGCCACACGCGCACGATCCCACACACACAAAAGACAATTTTAGCAAAAAGTAGACTTTATTACAGCAGCAACTGAGGCGAATCGAATGGCCCTCCAGGGCCACCACTGCAGCACCACCTTTCTCTCCCGCCCGACTGCCCAGGGGGATTGTAGGACTCAGCTCCCGGAAGCCCACGGGCCTCCCGTCCACACAGGCTGGGCGGGAGCCGGCAGGGCAGCTACTAGCCCCCCAGCTCAAGGCGGCTGCCGAGAAGGCCCAGGCCCACGTCTGTGCAAAACAAGTAAACAAAGTGCAGAGGGGAGGAAGAGGGAAGGGCGGGAAGATGCTCAAACAGGGAGCCCAAGCCCTCCTGAGTAATAAAGGAGCGCGGGCCTTCACAGGGTAATACTGACTGGGGGAGGCCTGGCCGGGCGCTAGCTCTAAGAGGAGACTGTGACAGCGGCCGAGCTGAGGGTGCTGTTCCTGGCGAAATTGAACTTGTTCAGGGTCTCCTCCAGCAGGGACGTGAGCCGGCTCTGGTCAGCCTGGGGGAGAAGTGCAATGAGGCGGAGCTGAGAACCGGGAGGGCGCAGCCGCGGCAGGGCGCGGGAGGGCAACATGCTCACCTCGCTAATGAAGCCCAGCTGCACCAGCTCTGCTGCCAGCTCAGGGATGTTCTCGTCTGACAGAGAGAGGCAGGGTGGGCACAAGACCGGAGGCGGGGCAGAGCGCACGCCAGCACGGTCCCAGGATGGGCAGGCCGGACGTGCTGCTGCTCCACACGTCCCCTCCCCAGCCCCCAGCGCGGCCCTCAGGCTCAGGGACCCACCACCCTCCCAGGGATCGGTCAGACTCACTTGGCATCAGGTCGCAGCTCAGGTGCCGGTTCAGTTTGTCCTCCAGCTTCAGCAGAAGTGTCAGCTAAAAAAGAGGACAGTCAGAACAAGGCTGCTCCTCCCCGACTCCGGCCACCCAGGCCTGTGCAACCGGGCCCTGAGCCTTACGTGGTGTTTGACGCCTTCCTCTACCGACTCGATGTTGCACTGCATCAGCACCACCTAGGATGGACGGGACGGGGAGGACGGTCACCGGCGGGAAGAGCCCCACACGGGAAGCCTGTCCTGTCCACAGGACATGGTGGCGAGGAGGCAGATGTGCACTCTGCTCTCTAAAGGACAAAGCCTTCTCCCATGGCACGGACACATTCGCCCACAGCCCTACCTTGCGGGTTTCCACCTCGGCTGGCTCAGGTGTTGGAGTCTTGACAGAAGGGGGCACAACAGGTGATGTCACCTCCTCCTGCTGCGGCTGCTGGGGCCGCGGCAGGCCAAAGGCTGTCAGAGGGTAGATCCCGTTCCTGGGGGGGAAATGCAGACAGGTCACATGGGCTCTGGGAATGCCTCGGGTGCAAGCCTGCCTTCCCAGGGCTCTCTCACCTGACATCTTCAAGGAACTTGTCCAATTCCAGGGCTGGTGACTGGGAGTACCTGGAGAAGAAAGGAAAGATGACAAGAAGAAGGAAAGAACAGATTCTGCCTTACCCAGGTATGAGCAGTTTACAGAGCCTTTGGTGGTGGTGACCAATCTGTCCCCTTTAGCCTTTCAGTTTGGTTACTCACAAAGTCTGAACAGGTTCTCTTCCTGGTCCGGCAGGGATTTCAGCCAGTACAGCACTGGTGTCCATGTTCTTGGTGATTTCCTCCAGAGCATTCTCCGGGATCATGTCTGGAGGGCATGATGGAGTGGGATGTCAGGGAGGGCCCGGGCAGGGTCACAGAGGCATGGAGGGAGGCACAAGGTAAAGAATCCCTTTAAAGGGGGAAAGAGCGTCCTGTGAGTTTCTCAGCTCCAGACTGGGAGAAAATGCCTGGCAGGGTGGAGAAGACTCACGTTGGTGTCCCACAATGCAGTGAGCAGCAAGGAGTTTGAGTGAGGGCACTTCAAACAGTGCTGGGTGGAACAGAAGTTCTCTGGCTGTTGGTCTTCGAGCAGGCTCAGGTTGTAGGCACTTCTGAATAAACTCCTAGCAGAGACAAGGAATGGGAGCAGGCATCTAACGAGCCCGCATACTCATCTTGCACTTAGCACAAGGCCTGGTACACACAATTAGCAATTGTTGAAGAAACCTTCTGATAAATGCACCTGAAAGGACTTTGACAATATAAAAATATGACTTTCTGGTTTTTATTATTTTTTTTCAACCATAATCTTTTTTCCTTTAATGTTCATAGTTTTTCTTTTATTAGCTCACTCACTGCCTACTTTTCTTCTACAATCCTCATCAAATTTAGTTTCTCCTCAAACTTAGCATATTGTGTAATTTTTTTCTTCTGTAAGCCTACTATCATAATTTTTGTCTGCCATAACCACTGGACTCACTGGATTCTCCATCCTTCCCCTAGCCATTCTGCTTCCTATTGTACCTCGTTATTTCAGGGAAGCTTCCCTAAATGTATAACTCTAAAATCTCAAGTGACTGATTTGATTAATGCAAGTGGATTGATTTTAGACTGGTGGCAGACCGGGGGCACATGTGACACAGGAACCTGTTTGTTATCACTGAAAGCTCTAACAGATTTACCATCACTGATTTAGGATATCAAAATGGTTATCTAAGAGTATATAGGAACTGTCTGCAATAATCATTTAAGTTAGTTTATCTCTGTAAATACACTTCAATTGGCACATGATCTGTAGCACCCATCTTAATCCCCAATAGGGTATATACACAAAAGCATGACAGGCACTTCCAAGGGAAATTTTAGTTTGTTTATTCTGGTATATTGGAAAGTGCTCACACATGCAATAGCTCTACCACTGAACATCTTCAGCCCTTCCTATTTTTTACTCTGAGACAATGTCTCCTTAAACTACACAGGTTAGCCTCCGTGATCCTTGTGCCTAACTATCCTGAGAAGCTGAGATCACCAGTGTGGGCCACTACACCCAGCCTGCAACTTCATCCCTCCTTTTCTGTTTTATGGTCTCTTGCTCTTAGAAAAACCTGAAGATATTTGAAAGTCAGTTAAGGAAGAAGCAATCCTTACCCTCTGTAATGAATCTTCTAGAAGCTGGATGGCACTGCTGATGGCTTCCTGTGGCACATATGAGGACTCTCCATTGCCCTGAATCTCTAGCACTGCCATCTGCAGTGAAGAGGAACCCAGGGAAAAATGAGAGACCTAAGAACCCTGGGGCTCCCACAGTCACTCCCTAAGACCAGCATGTTCCTCATCCTCCCTCCATTTTCCCCTTCCCACTTTCATCTTCTAGTGTCACCCCTTCTTTCCCCCTCCTAGTCTTCTCACCTCCAGTGCACACATGCCAAAGGAGTAGATGTCCACTGCTGTTGTCACATTGGTGACTTCTAGGGAAAACAGAGGGCTTAGCGAGGAAAAGCCTGGGTGCAAGGGATGGCAGATATACTCTTGAAAAAGAAAAATACTTTGTATGCTAAAAGAGGACTCGAAGTTTGAGTTGTATTACCCCTGTGCCTTAGGTTATAAAGCACAAAACCAGGGCATGAGGACAGGGCAGAGAAGAGAGGATGCCTCACCTCCGTACTCTGGTGCAAAGAAGTGTAGATTCTTCTGCTCTTCCCGACAAGTCTTCACATGATTGTTGATAGTGTCAGGAGCCACTGGGAGTAGGGGAGATACCCACAATCTGACCACCATCAACAAAGGACAGCCTTATTCCAGAGAGAGGCCCCCAAAGTGAAACTGTCTTTTAGGTCTCCTTTCTAATCCTCAACAGCACACAGCTATCTCCTTTCCACCTTGAACTGTAGAGCACACACACGGATGCCACCTACCTCACCTTCCTCAGGCCTACTGCTCCTCTCCTAAGGTCCCTACCACGGGAGCAACACGGGGTCCACATTACATGAGCAGACACATGGGGGCTTTGGGCTGGTCGAGAAGCTATCTATACAAGTCGAATAAACTTGTGACCGGTTCACCTTCCCCATGACCTGCATACATTTAATCCCTAAACCCATGAAAATATTGGTTTTTCCTTTCATCCACACAGCAATTAACATTAAAAACAGGCAGCCTTTTCTCAATCTAGGACAATTGGAGACTCCAGGAACTTGCATTAAAAAAAGGTAAAGAATCATCAGCATACAACAAGGAGCTAGCTTCCTTCTTACTTACTACTGCTTACTAAAACTCAAAAATAGCTCAGAATTGGGCTGGAGGGTTAGCTCAGTGGTTCTGGTGCCTGCCTCACAAGCGCAAGGTCCTGAATTCAATCCCCACTAATCACATACAATGCTGGGTGTGGAGACTCACACCCACCAGCAATCAATACCACATACCACAATGCTGGGCGTGGTGGCTCACGCCTGTAATCCCAGCACTCTGGAGGCAGAGACAGGAGGATTGCTGAGTTCAAAGCTTCCCTAGGCTACATAGTGAGCTCAGAGCCAGCCTGAACCACAAAGCGAGACCCTGTCTCAAAAAAAACAAACGAAAACAAAAAATAGCTCAGAATTGAGCCAATACCCTAGAATTAGTTTCACTTTTAATCCACCAAAAACTTTTTGACCACTGCTCTACATTCTTATTCCTCAGCGATGTCTGCCGTAAGACTGAACAAGAAACCAGTGCCAGGCTCAGTTTGGACTCACTCCAATCATAAACAATGACTACAAGTCACAGAGGATCTGGGAGCACAGTATGAGTTGAGGAACCAGCCTGATGATGAAGGGTAATATGAATCTAGGAAGTAAGTGGCCAGCCAGGCAGAATCCACAGGAAACAAGCGGGTTATAAAGGGGCAAGCATGTGGGGGGCTGGCAGGGCAGAAGCTAAGCAGGCATCAGTAGGCAAGGGAGGTAAGGGACAGGCCTTGCTCCCACGACTGCATGCACTGGGCAGCCGCAGACGGAGCAGAGGGAGCACAAATAGAGCCCCAAGTGGGGCAGAGGGAGCTCTCACCATTAGCAAAAATCCTATGAAAGACTGTTGGGAACAGAGCAGCCCGTAAGCGGGAGGGAGGAAAACAGAGAAAAGTTGTGAGCGATGGAGCAGCCAAGCCCCAGACGAATGGACACACAACACCACACAAACACAGCACACAGAAATGTTGTACACTGCACGCAGATACACAGCAAATGAAAGCACTCACAGCAAGTACGGCCTGGAATCTCCTCCAGTTGGGTCTGACCCCAAGTCAGATCTTGCATCCATCTCCTATCCTTTCCCAACCTCCCATGAGTATCTCTGTATTAACCCCAGTTCCCCTCCAAAAACGTACAAAATTACACTCTGGTGCCTCTCTATAACTGGCCTCTTCCTATGAATTTCTCTAGCAAGGTCCTGTCTCATCACCAGCCCATAGCTCAGAATTCACTCTGTTCTCCCCCATGCCTTTCAAGCTTACCCCCATGGCTCCCAAATTCCCGAGGTTCCCCTGCCCAGAACCTCTCCCTCCCCTCACCAGAGCCAATCTTGATGAGTCCGTTGTGCTGGATGAAGATGGTGTCACAGGTCAGGTTCCCATGGATGATGGGGGGGTCACAGGAGTGCAGGTAGCTGTGGGGGCACTGGGCTGTTAGAGGGGCCACTGGGAAATTAAGGGCAGGGGGAACCCAAGGGTTAAGAGGAGCAAGGGCCAGGACTCCTGCTGGTCAAGATAATCCCCACACTCTGAATCTCCATTATGCCTGATGATTTAAATAGCTGGATAAGCACAAGGAGAAAGAGGTAAGAGAAGCATGTGGTTCGGGCATTCCGAGGAACCCTATATGAGACCCATGGGGCCTCATCTTGACGGTATGTGACTCAAAGTAAGTGGGAGAAGAACAACAGAAAGCAGAGTAGTGCCCTAAAATTCATTTAAAGAACTAAATTAGGATGTATGGGAAAGAAACTAACCAGATACCACTTACCTTAGCGCAGAGAGGATTTGTGTGCACCACCGCTTCCAAGCCTGGAATAGGGTTTGATTCAAGGGTCAGCAGTAATTTCCCAGCCCCCTCATAGGTTCCCACCACCACTCTCTAATCAGCTTCATTAATACAATTTCTTTTTTCCTAGTATTGAGGATATTTATTAACCCAGCCTCTTTCTTTTCTTTTCTTTTTTTTTTTTCTTTTCTTTTTTTTGAGACAGGGTCTCACTTTGTAGTTCAGGCTGGCCCTGAGCTCACTATGTAGGCCAGACTAGCTCCAAACTCTGAGCAATCTTCCTGCCTCTGCCTCCTGAGGGCTGGGATTACAGGCATGAGTCACCAGGCCCGGCACTGTGGTATGTGGTTGCCAGGGATCAAACTAGGTATTTTGTGCTTGCCAGACAGACGCTGGAACCACTGAGCTAGATCCCCAGCCCTTAGCACAGCCTTTTAAGGCCCCAAGCCATCCTAACACTTGGTCTGCCAGCCTCTGTTCATACCTTTTCATTCATAGTCTTGTGGTTCTTTTTGGTCTTCTTCAGAAATTGTTTAAGACTGCCAGATGACATGTATTCTGTGATAAAGATGACCTGGGGAGGCAAAGCACTTACTATAAGACTTTATAGTAAAAATTATTTTTCTTTTTTTCTTTTGAGACAGGGTCTTGCTTTGTAGTTCAGGCTGTCCCTGAGCTCACTACGGAGCCCAGGCAAGCCTCAAACTCAGCAATTCTCCTGCTTCTGCCTCCCAAATGCTGGGATGACAGGCGTGAGTCACCACGCCCAGCAGTAAAAATTATTTCTTACCCGAGGACCTTTACACCAGAAATATACCAAATTTTGTCAGTTTTCTTCAACTTTCTCTCCTTTCAATTCTCCTTCATTTTTAGTATCATTTCCTTAATCTGAGCAACACAGTGTAAACTACTCAATAAGAACTATGGGAAGAAGGAAGCAGAAATTCATCTCTGCCCCATCTTTAACCAAAGGAATATGAAAGGAATATGTGGGAGAAAAAGTCCTGCTCTCACCACCACGCTGGCTAATCCCAGTTCTGTTTCAGACATGTCCCCTTTAAATCTCTGGGTATAGGTCATAAAAAAAACATGTAAAAACTCTTACCCTGGCCTTGTTCTCTTTAATGTCAGCCCAGTATTTGTGAAACTTAACAATGTTGAGATGTTCCAACTGAATCAGATTATCAAACACAGCACGGACCTTTTCCTAGAGCAAGAAATTTGTGTGATAATAGAATTCACAAATCACTGTAATTAATTCTGAAAAGCTATTTCCCAACCTTTGCTAGAATTTATCTAAATTCAACACATTCTCCTCATAGTCAGCTTCCCAACACTGAGTCCTCTTTATTATCACATTCTGATGCCCACCTAGCTCTATCCTTTTACCAAAACCTACCTCCTGCAGCTTGTAGTTCTTGCGCTCAGAGAACTGTACCTCATTCCACACAACCTCCACACCCTCTTCCGTGTCCATGGCCAGGTATGCACTGTCAATACCTGGTACATTCCGCTGATTCACCTGAGAAGTAATTCAAATGGAATTCCAGTTACAACCACTCCATTTTATATTCCTAATAATCATCTTTCCTATCTGCCATGGCTGTAAACTCTGGTCTGCCCCTTTGAGAATGGCTCTTCCATTTCTCACTTTTTAGAATTTTCTCCCCCAGGGAGGCCACTACCATCACTCTACCTCTTCTCGCCTCTTCTGCCAGCGCCCACAGGGTGACTCTTCCAAAATCTCAGATTCATCTTCACTCTCTTCTTCTTCCTCTGGGGAAGCAGCTGAGGTGGTGGAGGTCACGGGAGGTGACACTGATGTCAGGCCCGGAGCTGAAGATGAGGATTCTACCTTTGGGTCTGAGCCACTGCTAAGTACTGTCTGGGACTCCCCCTCCGACATGCTGGAAGGAACACTCAGTCAGGCCTGTGTCAGGTGGGGTAAGAACAAAGAGAGAAGACACAGAGATGGATTTAAGGGTTCAGCCAGACTTGGTGGTATATCCCTGCACTCCTAGAATTCAGGAGGCTGAAGCAAGAGGACCACCATCAGTGAGTCTGAGGCCACCCTGGACCACACAGTGAGTTCAGGGCCAGCGTGGACTACATATTGAGACCCTATCTCAAACAAATAAATAAAAAAGGATTTATAAAGACTTAATGAACCTAGTAACTCCACCTGCAGGTTCAAAAGAAAGCAAAACATGTACTTATGTTTCTTTCCAAGGCCAAAATCAGAGTTGATCTTATCTAACTACTGAACATGACTCTCCATTGCACTAGAGAAAAGTTGCTTATCTCAGTTGAAACCCCCTCTGTGAGTTCCAAATGAACAGCAAAATCAGACGCCCCGTTCCTCCTAGCAAACACTCACCTAATGGGCTTCCCTTTAATAGCATGCAACCCTATTTGCACTGTACACAAGGACAAGGCTACATGGTACTATTAAGAGTCGACTCCAGGCTCCAACATGTTCCAGTGAGCTGCCATAAAGCTGGACTGCATCATCCTCAGCCAGCTAATCCAAGTGAAACCCTCAGTTGATTTTCCTAGCTTTAGACTAACCTTGATATTCACTATCCATCCTTCCTCTACACAGAGTAAGCCTGCAAGTCCCAAAGCAAATTCCAGGCTGACTGGAAATGGTTAGTGACTTCACTCCCGATGAGCTCACCTTCCCTATGATACCTGGCAAATGGGTTTCGATTAGCAACATCATATTTCCATTCACTCATTCAACAAATGTTTAGTATGCATTTATTGTGGGTCGCACACTGGGCAGGTAATTGAGATATACTAATCAACAAAATAAATTAAATGCCCACTTATGGTGTCACAAATTCAACGCAGATCTAGACATCAAGCTTCCAGCTTTTATTTCATCCACAGTCTCTAAAACCTAAGTCTGGAGATTTTTATTAGATGACATTGTAGTAAATACCAACGAGAAACAAATCACTACCAAAAAAACCCAAAAAACATCCTGGCAAGATATTCTTTCCCTATGTTAATTTCCAGGTCTTTGCTACCCCCGATTCAACTCAGTCAGCAAGAATACTACAGTACCTGCATGTTTCACTAATCTACCTGAGAAGTTGGATTAAAGACCATTATCTTTTTCCCCTGAAAAGACACCAAGCAAATACTGTCGTTAGAAAATCAGTATCAATTGCTTCCTAGAGCAGCTATATTCACAGTATTCACTTAAAATCTGACCATCTCAATAAAATTTCCAGCTATTACAACAGCAGATACTGGTGGAATTTTCATACAGGAAGGCCGTAGCCAATGGGATCCAAACTTCTGGACCAAAGACACAGACGTACCCACAGTAGAGGACACAGAAGTCAAGCCACACTCAGAGAGAGCTGCTCCCGTGGTGTGCTTGTATATCCAATTGGCAAAAGGAAGACAACGACCAAATTCATCAGCCCTCCTCCTACTTAAGAAACCTCTGCGACCTACCGGGTTCTGCTTGCCGAGAGGCTGGATAAAGATCACACAAGGGGAAGCTGATTTATATCCAAAAGGCCAACTCCTCGCTGCCTCCGGCCACCCCCACCCCGAGGCGCACAGGACGCTCACTCTGGCAGGGTCGCCCGTCCCACAGTTGTTCTCCCGGACTTTCACTGCAAGCTCCAGTCAGAACGCACCCCTCGGCTGTCAACGCCTCTGCAATCCCTCACAGCCACGGCCTCCCGCTGCCCTCACCCTGCGCACACCCGACACGGCCTCGGAGGCCTGCAGCTGCCCAGTCGGAAATGAAGTAGCTCGGAGAACGAAGAAGGCAGCGCGCCACACTGCAACAGGTCGCCTGTCAGGTCCCCGCCTGGGGTAGCCCGCGGGCGCGCGGAGCCGGGCGGGAGCGCGGGCAGGCCGGCGGCGCGCGGCGGCCACCTCATCAAAGGCCGGCCCCGGCGCCGTCAGGCCGCAGGCCACGCCCCGCGCGCAGGCCCGGCCGGGACGCCGCGCTTCCTTCCGCAGGCCGCGGGCCGCGACCGCCGCCCCCGCCCCGCCCCCGCCCCGCGCCGGCCCCGCCTCTCGCAGCCGGAGTTCCAAGCGAATGCCGGGGCCTGCCGCCCCGCGCCCGCAAAATTCCAGGCCGCCGCCGCCGCCACACCGGGAGAAGGGGACGTCTGTGAGGCCGACGCGGCCCGTGCGAGCCCGCAGGCTGCGGCGGGCCGGGCCTGGCTGCCGAATTAGCAGGACCGCCAGCAGCCCTCGCCGGCCAGGTCCCCTGCCGCGGACTCGGGCGATCCTCCCGTCCTCCCGCGGGCCTCCCTCCCGGGCCTCATCCCCCGGACGCTCACCTCCCGACTCCGCGCCCGCAGCCTGCGCTTCAGCTCCAGCTTGGGTTCCGGGGCCCCGGATCACAGCGACTCCTTCACAGCTGCGCTCCACAGCGCAACCGAACTGCGGGCCCCGCCCTCGCGGCGTCTGGACCAACAGATGGGCGGTGCCGCGCCGCAGCCGGGCTTCCATTGGACAGGGCAGCAGGGGGCGGTGCCCGCAGACGGTAGCTCGCCAGGCCGTCTTCAACCGGGTCTCCTCCCTTTGCGCCGCCGGGGCGGACACCTAGCCCAGGGTTCGTCTTTAGGTCCCCTACGGGACTGTCTCTCGTCCACTCCTCCGCCCAGTGCAGGTGCCCCCCGTGATCCTGCTGGACGAAGGGAAGGCCTTCTCCCTCTTCAAGAAGGCGCCATGACAGTTCTACTGCCACGAAAAGACAAAAGGAGCGAAAGAGTCTCAGTCCAAGGGGAGAGCCCCTCACCTTCACTGTTTGGAGACAGGCAAGATGCCGCACACCAATTCTTCAGGAAGGTTTAAAAAACAAAACTCACCACTGAAAACCAATAGTTAACGCATTGCATAGCATTCTATGCGGAAATTTAACAGGTTTTCACAGATGTCTCATTTGATCTTTACAAGAATGAACTCGTTAAAATTATTCAGGGATGGAAGCAAATGCACACAACACACACAAACTTAAATCCAAGACATTATGCTGTTTATCGAAATGAACTGAAAGTGCTAAATCTAGAATTAAACTCATCAAAGCCTTCCTTTGAAAAGGTGGAAAGAATTTAGATTGACTGTGAGGAGGTTGAGAGAAAGGATGATAGATTCTGGATGAAACATAAAGGTGCGAAAATCACACACAGAACCTGAATGGTGGGAATTGATTCTGCCATTGGGGAGGGAGAGGAGTCAGTCATCCAAGCTTGGAAGTGTCATGACCACCAAATTTCACTGCCCTTACCTAAAAGAAAACTTCTAATCCTATTTCACCGGAAGAAAGAAGGAAATCTGGAAGAAACTCATTTTCTCATCTCCACTTCAAAATATTTGTTTTAAAAATGAAATTTTCATCCTTCCTTGGATTATTTTACCTTTGATGGAAGTTTTGGGCCTAATTTTGGTTTAAAAATTCATTTACCTACCAGATTTAGCAGTTTTGGAGTTGAGATTAAAAATCTTTGTTGGCCGGGCAAGGTAGCTCACGCCTGTCATCCCAGCACTCGGGAGGCAGAGACAGGATTGCTGAGTTCGAGGCTTGTCTGGGCTACATAGTGAGCTCAGAGCCAGCCTGAACTACAAAGTGAGACCCTGTCTCAAAAAACCTTTTTTCATATAATCCTATATCCCCAAAATAATTGGTTTTGATGTCTATTTCTCCATGTTTATTTTTCTATGTACCTATGAATATATGTGTATGTAATTTTAAAATAAACAAATTTATGCCAGATCACCTTCACTTTACTCTTTTCATTTTTTTCCATGATGATGTATATAAAACTAATTTTGTAGCCACTATTTTAATGTTTTACTCTATCAATAAAATATTTCATTTTCCAAAGGTGCCAAGATTTAACAACTACTAGTGGACAGTGTAATACTTCACAACAAGTATCATTTTAAATAATGTTGGAATTAATGCTGTGTACAGCATTGTCTTTTTTAAAATGATGGTTATAGGTTTTTAAGGAGGAATATCTCAAAAGCTAAGAACACACACCTAGTTAGAGTGGCTGAAATCCAAAACACTGATAACACCAAGTGCTGGTGAAGATACAGAGCAACAGGAACCCCTGAATTGTGGTGGGAATGTGAAATGATGCCACCACTGTGGAAGACAGTTGGGCGGGTTCTTACAAAGTTAAACATCCTTCCAGTGAAGGGTGCAGCTCACCGAGAGTGTGCCTGATGGCATAGTGTGCATGGGGCCCTGGATTCAACCCTCAGCACAATAGATAAATACATAAGATAAAAACAGTAAACATGCTATTACCATTTGATCCAGTGGTTGCCCTTGTTGGTATGTACCCAAAAGAAATTAAAATTGTTGTGGCCTTGCAAAAGCCTCCATGTGAATGTTTATTGAGAAGCAGCTTTCTTCACGATTGCCAAAACTTACGAGAAACCATGACTTTCATTTAGCAGGAGAATAGAAAGATAAGTAGTGTTAAATTCATACATAGTACTACTGCTAAAGAGAAATGAGCCATACTGTTGAGCATGCATGAGGTGCCTAGAATCACAGCACTCTGGAGGGGGGCCAAGAGAACTGCAAATTTGAGTTTAGCCTGAGCAACTTAGTGATTTAGCAAGAACCTCCCTCAAAAAGTGACAAGGAGGGCTGGAGATTTAGCTCAGTGGTTCCAGTGCCTGTCTCACAAGTGCAAGGTCCTGAGTTCGATCCCCGGTGACCACATACAATGCTGGGCGTGGAGACTCACTTTCACCAGCCATCAATACCACTTACCACAGTGCTGGGCGTGGTGACTCACGCCTGTAATCCCAGCACTCAGGAGGCAGAGACAGGTGGATTGCTGAGTTCAAGGCTTGCCTGGGCTACACAGTGAGTTCAGAGCCAGCCTGACCTACAAAGCGAGACCCTGTCTCAAAAAAAAAAAAAAAGAAAAGAAAAGAAAAAGAAAAGTGACAAGGAATAGCTGAGCAGAGGTGCTTTTAATTCTACCACTTGAGGCCAAAGGAGGAGAAGATCACCACGAGTTCAGGACCAACCTGAACTACACAGCAACACCTGTCACAAAACAAACCCCATAATAATAATAATAGCAATTAATACCAACTCCATACAAGCTAGGCACAATGGTACATACCTATAATCCCTAGTACTCAGGAGGCTGAGGCAGGAGAATTATCATAAATTCAAAGTCAGCCTAGGATAGACCTAATCTTGAAATAAAAATTAAAAGGGCTAATGGGCCAGAGATTTAGCTCAGTGGTTCCAGCACCTGCCTCGCAAGGGCAAGGTCCTGAGTTCAATCCCGGTGACCACATAGAATGCTGGGCGTGGCCACTCACACCCACCAGCAATCAATACCACATACCACAGTGCTGGGCGTGGTGGCTCACGCCTGTAATCCCAGCACTGGAGAGACAGAGACAGGAGGATTGTTGAGTTCGAGACTTGCCTGGGCTACACAGTGAGCTCAGAGCCAGCCTGAAGTACAAAGCGAGACTCTGTCTCAAAAAAGGGGAGGGCTAGCAATGCAGTCCATGGGTTTGATCTCTAGTACCACAAAAATATCAAACAAACACAGTTTCTATCCAATGATGGTTCAGCTTATAGCTTTTGGGCTTTATGATGGTGCCCCAGTAGTGACATGCATTCAGTAGAAACAGTACATTCACTTTTGAATTTTGATCTTTTTGCAGGCTAGTGATAGTTGCAGATCAGTCTGTGAATAATTGGTTTTGATGTCTGGGCAGTGCTCCCAGTAAACTATGGGGCTGTGAGGGCAGATGGCTGATATCATACTGTAAACTACTGGCTAAACCATAAGGGTTAAGTGGTCAGTGCAATTTCTACTTAACAATATTTTCAGTTTATGATCAGCTTATCAGGGTGCAACTTCACCATAGGCAGAAAAGTGGGCTGAGTGAGAAGAACCTTATTATCTTCAAGAGAGGAACATTACCTGGGAAAGTATGTTGAGCTGACTAATGGCTCCCTGAAGACAGTCTAATCCTTGTAGTTTGTGTTATCCAATTTGGCAAAAGGCACATTGCACATATGTAAGGATTTTGAAATGGGGAAGATGGTCCTGAATCTCAGAGCTGGCTCTAAATGTAATCACTAATGTCTTCGTAAGATCTGAGCACAAAAGAGAAGGAAATGTGACCACTAAGGCAAGAGACTGAAGTGACAGCAAGGAATGCAGGCGGCCTCTGGAAGCTAGAAAGGCAAGGACAGATTCTTTCCCATGCTCCAGAAGGAAGCAATGTTGCTAATACTTTTTTTTCTTTTTGAGGCAGGACCCCACTGGGTAGTTCAGGTCTGTCTTGAACTCACTATATACCCTGGACTTGTCTTGAACTTGCAGCAAATCATCCTGCCTCAGCCTCCCAAGTGCTGAATTAAGATATGAGCCACCATGCCTGGCTAATATCTTTACTTTAGACCAGTGAAACTACTAGCGGCTATCTGGCCTCGGATCATGAAAGAGTAAATCTACAGTGGTTTAAAGCACCAAGTTTGCGATGATTATTACAGCAAACATAGGCAACTAGTACAAAAATTTTTCCAGAGAAGAAAATTGACTTTGGTTCTAAAGGATAAATAGAAATTCAAGGGGTATAGTGGCTCATGCCTATAATCCCAGCACTCAGGAAGCAGAGACAGGAGGATTGCTGAATTTGAGGCTTGCGTGGGCTACATAGTGAGCTCAGGGCCAACTGAACTACAAAGCAAGACCCTGTCTCAAAAAAAAAAAAAAGTTCAGAGGAATTCAGTGAACAGTTAAAAAGAGTATAAGACTGAATGTTCCCTTGCTGTCACTTCCAGGTGTTTCAAGACAGGAACTTGGACCATAGCAGCTATGATTTTTCATTCCAAACTTCAGAAAGATGTCTGACTCTTTGGCAGCCAGAGTTGAAGATTACCAATGCAGCCATTAATATTTTTCCTTTTGTCTCACCTCTAGCTTGGCAGTTTGAAGCTTAATCTTTGTTTTTACCGAGAGAAGAGATTTTCCTAGAAGAGAGCATTCTTTCTTTCCTTCCTGTCTTCCTTCTTTCCTTTTTCTTTCCTTTTTTTTTTTTTCTTAGTACCAGGTATTGAACTCACCACCTTGTGCTTGCAAGGCAGGCGGTGGCGCCACTGAGCTAAATCCTCAGCCCACGAAAGGACATTCTTAAGACCGTAAATGAGAAAACTAGGGGGAAAATCCTGTCTGATGCACATTTATATATTTTTAAAATTTAATTACGCTACGTTAGGGATTAAATCAAGGGCCTTTGAAATGAGTGGATGATCTGAGGGGACCCCAATGTCCGTAAGAACCTTGGTCACCAGTGACTGTCCTGCCATTGTGCCTACATCAATGGGCTCAGAACACCAGATCAGCCGCCTTTCATTGCGGACAAGGCTCTGCTGGAACCATGCTGCTCTGTCCCACAAGCACATGCCGTGACAGGGGTGCTGACGGATGACACAGGTCCCCTGGCCAGTGACAGAGGTGGAAATCTATGCCGATGCTGCTGGCTGGTCAACCAAGTCCAGGCAATCGAGGAATCTGTAGAGCTTCTTTTCTGCTTATAGGATGAGATACGGAGAAAGCCTGTCTCCCTGACGCAGGTAAAACGCTGCTAGCCAAAGCCGCAGGAATCCAGAGCTCAGCCACTTTCTTGAGAAAGAGGCTGGTTATTCATTCAGAAGGACCTGGGTGGTGGCCCAGACTAGGACAGGACTCGTTTCCTTGAGGAAGTGCACCATCCATCATTTGTCATTTTCGAAATCGATGCCACTGGGACAAAAAGATGCGATTCAAACTTGGGAGCTAAGAGAGAAATGGCAGTGAACAGCGTTGGAAGTTTGAAACGAGTTGAATGGGTTCGATTCACGGGAAGACGTGAAGGTTATCACAGCCACCAATCAAACAGAAACTTGGGATCCGGCATTGATCGGAAAAGGACACATTCACAAGAAGATGGAGATCCCCTCCTCGACCTCAAAGGAAGGAAGGTAACAAATGAAGACTTCAAAAAAAAAAAATATAAACAGATGGGGCCGGAGGGTTAGCTCAGTGGTTCCCGGCGCCTGCCTTGCAAGCGCAAGGTCCTGAGTTCGATCCCCGGTAACCATGTACAATGCTGGGCATGGAGACTCACACCCACCAGCCATCAATACCACATACCACAGTGCCGGGCGTGGTGGCTCACGCCTGTCATCCCAGCCCTGGGGAGGCAGAGACCGGAGGAATGCTGAGTTCGCGTCGGCTTGCCTGGGTTCCATAGTGAGCTCAGGACCAGCCTGAACTACAAAGAGAGACCCTGTCTCAAAAAAAAAAAAAAAAAATATATATATATATATATATATGAACAGATGTTCTGTATAAGAAACAAGATGCCCCTGAGAGACCGTCTCTGCTGAACCACAGTTGCCTTCAGGAAAGAAAGTGGGACTTTTCCAACCCCTGGGAAGATGACATTTGGAAGGTCCCCTGGGGGAAATCCTGCTGCAGTTGATTTTTGTTGATTTTCAATGGTGAAATGTGTGTGTCTTTTCAGAACGGCGTGGAGGATGCCCACTGGACGGCTTTCGCATGTACTGGGGTGTTGCTCTCTGCTTCCCAATAAAGCATGCTCTTTCATACACAAAAATTAAACAAATAAAAAGTTTTAAAAGATAAGGTAAAATATATTTTGAACTCCAGAAATAACCAAGGAATTTAAAAACAATTTCACTGAAAGGCATTTTTTTTTTCTTTTTGAGACAGGGTCTCGCTTTGTAGTTCAGGCTGGCCCTGAGCTCACTATGGTGCTCAGGCAAGCCGCCGCGA
>PVIC010018860.1:0-31178 GCA_004025085.1 Thryonomys swinderianus
TCCCACTATATGATTTCTGTCTTGGAGTTAGGCAGCCATAGACCAGACCTCTGAAACTGTGAGCCAAGATTAATTTCTCCTCCTCTTTTCCCATAAGTTTATAGGTATGTTTTAGGTTTTCAGTGTGATCACATTCGTCACTGGGGATTTGTACCTGTACATGATATATCTTGGTTTTGTTTTTTCCCACTTCCCTTCCTTCCCTCCCACCCCTCTACCCCTCCTTATTTACAAAACAATTGTTTCAGTTTTTGCTTCTTTTCTAATGTTTTTTGGGGTCTACTTTTCTTTATCTTACCCTCTCCCTATTTCCCCTTCCTCTTTGAAAATTTTCTTCCTATTTCACATTATCTGTTATATATTTTGGTCCTCATTTACACATGCAGTTTCTCACACTAGAGAAACAATTTGGTATTTACACATATGGGTTCCATTTATTTCAGTTAAGAATATGGCCTCAATGTGCATCCATTTAGCTATAAATGGGTCATTTTTTATGGTTGAGTAATAGTTTATTTTATAAAAAAACTACATATTTTTTACCCAGTCTCCAGTTGATGGGCATTTGGGTTGTTTTCAAGATTTAGTTATTACAAACGGTTCAGCTATAAACACGGGTGCACATATATCACTATGGCATGATGCTTTTAAGTCTTTTGGGACCGTAGTGCCCAGGAGTGGAAGAGCTGGGTTAAATGGGATCTCTAATTTTTGAGAAATATCCACATTGATTTCCGTAGAACTTGCACCAGTCTACATTCCCACCAACAGTGGGAAGGGTTCCTTTCCCTCTGCAGTCCCACCAACATTTGTTTTGATTTGTTTTTTGTTTTGGTGGACCAGGAATTAAACTCAGGATCTTGCACTTTTCAGGAAGATGGCAGTACCACTGAACTACATCCTGGCCCCCAGAATTTGTTATTGATTGATTTCTTGATAGCAGCCATTCTTTCTGGAGTAAAGTGCATTGTTTCCATTTGTGTCTTTTGAATGATCAGTGATTTTTTTCATATGTTTATTGCTGCTTCTACTTCTCTATCAGAGAAATATCTATTCATTCCAGATGTCCAACTTTGGATTGGGTCTTTAAATTGTGTGTGGGGGGGATTGTCTGATTTTTTAAACATCTTCTGTATATTCTAGATAGTAGACCTCTTTCTGAGGAATAGCTGATAAAAATATTTTCCACACTGTGGGTTGTCTTTTTTGCTGTTGGTGTTTTTCTTTCTGTGCAGAAACTTTTTAATAAGGTGAGATCCTAGTTGTTGACTCTTTTTTCTGGTTCTTTAGAAACTGAAGTTTTGTTTATAAAGGCTTTTCCTATGCTAACGTCTTTAAGAGTTCTTCTTAACCTATCTTTCAGCAGATTTAGTGTTCCTATTTTAATATTTAGATCTTTGATCTATTTTAATTTTACTTTCATGTATGATAAGAGGTATGGATCTATTTTTAATCATTGACAGGTTGAAACTCAATTTTTCCAACACCATTTATTAAAGAGGCTGTCTTTCCTCCAATGAGAGTGTTTGGGTCCTTTGTCAAAGGTGAAGTGTTTTAGTATGTCTGGAGTTGTTTCTGCATCTTCTAATCCATTCCATTGTTCCTCTGGTCTGTCTCTTTGCCAGTACCATGCTGTTTTTACCACAGTGGCCTTATAGTATAGTTTCAAGTTGGGGATTGTGCTATCACCTGCCATGTTTTTGTTGCCAAGAATTGCTTTTGGTATTTTGGGTCTCTTCTGGCTCCAAATGAGTTTTTGGATATTTTCTCTAGTGATGTGAAATATACTGTAAGGATTTGAGATTGCATTGAATCTATGTGGCAGTTTTGGAAAATCAGCCATCTTCACTATATCAGTTCTTCCTACCCAGGAACAAGTGATATATTTCCATTTTCTGATATCTTCTTCAGTCTCTTTTTTTCAGAATGCTAGAATTGTCAGAGTAGAGGTCTTTAATCTCCTCTGTTAGATGGATTCCTGGATCTTTCATTTTTTGGATGCTATTGTGAAAAAACTGTTTCCCTAATTTCTCTCTCAATGAGCCTGTTACTCATGTACAGGAAGGCTATTGATTTTTGAGTGTTGACCTTGTATCCAATTACTCTACTGAATTTTCTAAGTTTAGAAGTCTTTCGGTGGAGTTTTTGGGGTCTTCTATATAGAGTACTATGTCATCTGCAAATAATGACAATTCAACTACTTTCTTTCCTGTTTTAATTCCTCTTTTTTCTCAATTAGCATTTCTTTCATGATTAATAATGTTTAACATTTTTGTCTGTATGTGTACCTTTTGGCCATTTGTATGCTTTCTCTTGAGAAATGTCTGTTCAGATCAATAATTCATTTTAAAAACTGGGTTGTTTTCTTGAATGTACAGGAGCTTTTTGGTTTGATATAATGCAAGTTATCTATTTTTGTTTTTGTTGCCTATGCTTTTGGGTCTGTGATAGTAAGTGCCTCTAATTTTAGCACTCTGGGAGGCTAAAGCAGATAGATCACAAGTTTGAGCCTCACCTATGCAGTTTAGTGACCTAGTGACACTGTGTCTTAAAATAAAAAAGTAAAAGGGCTGGGGATGTAGCCTTGGGTTCAGCCAATGGCCCTAGGTTGAACCCCCCAGTACTGAAAAAAAATCATTGCCCAGACTAATTTCATATTGCATTCTTTTAATGCTTTTTATGCTTTTTAAAAATAGTTGTTTTGCTTCTTTAGGTCTTACATTTAAGTTTTTAACTGATTTTGAGTTAATTCTTTTTTTTTTTTTTTTTGAGACAGGGTCTTGCTTTGTAGTTCAGGCTGGCCCTGAGCTCACTATGTAGCCTAGGCAAGCCTCGAACTCAGCAATCCTCCTGTCTCTGCCTCCCGAGTGCTGGGATTACAGATGTGAGCCACCACACCCAGCCAAGTTAATTCTTGCATATAAATTAGGGTCTAGCTTAATTCTTTTGGGTATAAATATCCAGTTCTGTCTTTTTAATTTATACTAGGAGAGTTATATGAATAGTGAAGAATAGTTTAAAAGTAACTTTTTTTTTTTTTTGAGACAAGGTCTTGTTTTGTAGTTCAGGTTGGCCCTGAGCTCACTCTGTAGCCCAGGCAAGCCTTGAACTCAGCAATCCTCCTGTCTCTGCTTCCTGCGTGTTGGGATGACAGGCATGAGCCACCATGCCCAGCATTGTGGTGTGTGGTACTGATTGATGGTGGGCATGAGTCATCATGCCTGGTATTGTTGTATGTGGTTACTGGAGATCAAACCAGGGACCTGTGGTTGTTAGGCAGGTGCCAGAACCACTGAGCTAAATCTTGGGTCCAAAAGTACTTATTATATGTGGCATGACACAGAATTATGTTTAGTAGCATCAGATGCCAGTAAGTGTTCAGGTTATCCATCAATGCTGGAGACTTCACTAGTTTATTCCTATCAAATAATCATGCTTGTGCTTTACTGATATGTGGCATATTTAGATTCCTGCCCGTTTTTTAAATTGAGAAAGTAATTGTTCTTTTGGTCAGAATTAGGTTTGTTTACTCATTTTTAAGTCTTTATCAAGTTACTATAAGCAGAGAATAACAGCCTGACTAACATCCCAACAACCATATAAGACACATAAAGCAATGATTCTAAATATACGGGCCATGCTAGATTGCAGTAACTTCTCTTTCTCTTTTTACTATTGTCTGTCTTTTATACATTTTGGGTTCTTCATATAAGAGAAGCCATGTAATATTTAAGCTTGTGAGATTTACTTCATTTAACACTATGGTCTCAAAGTATATCCATTTTCCTACGAATGACTCAGGTTTATCCTTCTTATGGCAGAATAGTACTCAGCTGTGTACAAATACCCACATTTTCTTTAGCCATTTATCTGCTGATTCTTGTCCATTTTAGCTTTGCTCTCTACTTTGTTATTTTATGAGATGTAGTCTATCCTTCCAATAAGTCTTTTAAATGTGTAAGTTTAATTGGCTCCTCTTGCATGTAACCAAGACAATTTACTGGTAGTCTTAACAGAAGTGTCCCAGTCACTTTCCTTGACAACCTCCATGTAAAAGAGAGGTTTGTCTTGGCTTGTGATTTTAGTGCGTTGTGGGCTGGCTCCAAGGCAGGAAGGCACAGCGGAAAGGCCTGGGGGAAGGATGGTGCTCATGTCTTGGTGACCAGGAAGCAGAGAGAAGGGAGGAGCCAGGGAGGGAGATAACCCTTCAAGGCCACACCTTCAATGATTTGCCTCCTTCAACCAGGCCCCACCTCCTAACAGCAAGTCAGTTATAGTGCCCTCTATGGTCCACTCTTTCTCTGGGAACTCCACCTCTTAGCACAACAAATAGCAATTTCTGTACTTTTCTGTTTGCCCATCCTTATTTAACTTATCCCACAAGGACTGATTTAAATCCCAGTCCTTGAATGGAACCCTCCCAGACAAATTCATTGCTACACTGATTTCTATGCTGTCTGATGTGTGTAGCTTTATAGTAAATATTTTATTATGTGATAAGTCATTTTTTTCTAACTGAATTGACTTATTTCAAATTCCTGATTCCATCAAAAGTTCAAGATTCTATTCTTTTTCTATACTTTCTGCTCCCGTTTTCCTCCTTTTCTGTTCTCTCTGGTGCAAACTTGTATGAGATTGAGCACAGGAAAAAGTCAGAAGGTCAGAAAATACATGTTTTTAAAAAATTGTTATGTGTCATAGTGCTTTATTGATTAACAAAAAGTTATACCAAGCCTGTGTCAGCCTGTACTGGAAACTTTTATGGGTTTATACCTGAGCAAGGAGAATATAAGAAATAGATGGCCTTAGTATGGACGTGAATTTGGATTTGACCTTGAACAGCTTTAATGCTTTTAGCTATCTGCTTAAGGCCAGCTTGGAATTCTCTTGGTTACTGAGTGAACAAAAATGATACAAACAAAATGACCCTCCACCAAGAAACTTTCCCAAAACCACAGTTGTTCTTCTCGGTCTATCATGAGCTAATTTGCTTTGAGCTTTTCCTACAACTGAAAGAGTGCTGGGGTGTCTGGATGAGGGAGGTGCCATCCACAGGAGGTTCTGGCAACGGCTCCCTACACTGTTTCCACCATGAAGCCTGGGGAGCTGGATAACTCCCCGTGGTCCTTCCACCCCGAGCACTTTAAAAGTGGCTTTGGAGACTTAATAGGCACTCGCTGTTCTTGATGGATGCCTAGCTTTCATAGTGGCATCCTGCATTTTGGAAATGCTTTACTTTGTGAGCACAGCAGCTTTCACTGTGGAAGCTGAAATTACCAATTACGAATTGTTCTAGGCTTCCTATGTAGAGAGTCCGCTAATCGGTCACACACTAGTCTTGGATTTGAGTAACTCATGATGCAAAGCAAAATCATAACCCACCCGAAGGCTAAAAATAATCCCAACCAAGTCAAAGAGAGCCAACAAAAAAATCCAGGACCACAAAGAATATTTTCTGATAATGAGTGTAGTGGTGGCAGCATCTGCATCTAGATTCCAGTTTTCAGAGAGAGTGGTTCTAGAGGAGGTATCTCAGGAATAGTGTTGATATCAGGGCTATATCTGTGCTGTTCAGTTTATTTATCTTTAGTTTATAGATGGGTATTTTTGTGCCCCACTTAAAACACTTCCAAAGACATGCTGATTTTCTTCCATAGTTTGTACCAGAGGGCGTTTTTTAATTTACCTTCCATGTTTAACTCTATAACTTTCTTAGAATTAATATCGTCTACTGCATGAGATGGAGCCAAAGCTCTTGTCAAGTAAACGTACAGTTGGCCATAAAGAAAAGACTATTTTCTTCCCTATGGAACTGTATATATATATATATTTTTTGAGATGGGGTGTCACTTTGTAGCTCAGGCTGGCCCTGAGCTCACTATATAGTTCAGGCAAGCCTCGAACTCACAAAAGTCCTCCTGCCTGTGCCTCTGGAGAGTTGGGATTACAGGCGTGAGCCACCACACCTGGTATTGTAGTATGTGGTACTGATTGCCGGTGGGCGTGAGTCACCACATCCGATATTGTTGTATATGGTTACCGGGATTGAACCAGGGACTTTTTGCTTGCTAGATGGGAGCTGGAACCACTAAGCTAAATCTCCAGCCCCTGGAACTATATACATTTTTGTCCGTGTGTGTGTGAATTGCTTTCTTATCCTCCTATTTTGTTACGTTGTTCTTTTTTGTCTGTACTTCAACCAAGGCCACATTGTCTGAAACAGGTCTTGTGCAGATTTTCAACCTTAATTCTTTCTTAAATTACTGGTAATTTAAAATAACTATTATTAAACAGGATGAGTAAATTTTTCTTCTCACTTAGGAAGGTACAGGGACAAAATCCTTCTTAACCCAAAGTTTATACTTAATCATGAGCTAAAATTCATCTTGGAAATGATCGCTAAAATTAGTAGGTGAATTAGAATACTTGAAAGATCTCAGTAAAAATGCTGTAATTCCGTAGGAAACTGGTGGGTCATCATTTGTAGGTAAAAAAGTTATGTATATACATTCATCTCTGTCTGTCTGTCCATCTTTCTGCCCCTCTCTGTGATTTTAAATTTGTTTTATTCTTTAATTGTTTGAGATTCAGGGAAGTTATTTAGTGTAACATTGGTCACTTGTCTCATGTCAGTGACAGATATACCCTCTAGATGATGAAATAAACCATTTATTTGAAATATTTTTCATCTAGTAGATGTTTAAACATTTTAGTTAGTATTTATTGCATCATCTTTATAAACTTATATATCTCTGATGAAGCAAAGTCAACAGAAAGTCAAGGTCAGGTGAAACAAATAACCACAGTTTTGTTGGTTAAAAACAGGTGGAGATGTTTTTAGTAGTTGAAATTGGTTAATCTTTTGGAGAGCATGGCTAGAACTTGAAGTTAAATCTGTCAGGTGTATAAGAAAAAGATTAAAGCACTGATAACCATTAAATCCCAGATTGGTGACTTTTAAAAGGTTCTGGAGAATTCTAGGGCTCTCCAGATATCTGCAGCAGCTGTCAAAGAAAGAAGATGATGGGCGAGAGGCAAGCCTGACTCTTGCTCCATTTAGACTTTTATTTTTGGTACCGGGAATTGAACTCAGGGCATCATGCTTGCTAGTCAGGCACTGTACCAATGAGCTACATCTCTGGCCACATTTGGACTTTTTCATCATCATCTTAGGTTATTTGAGTTATATTATTAAAACTACACAGTATGAGTCATGAATAAAGAGTCTCTGGCTAAAGTTAATATATTTTCTTTCTCATGAATGTAAAATCAGAGTTTCTGCTTCCCTGAGTCCTCATGTATATTGCATTTTCCTACATGAGGAATCCTCATGATGAGGGTCAGGCAAATGTGGGCTTAATGTAGTGGGTAGACATCCCCTCTTGAGCTTTTTTTTACCCACAAGGGCACCCTGTTCCTTTTCTTTTGCTTTGGTATTGACTTTCTTTCTCTGCAGATTTGGAGGCTGGCATCTCATAGGAGCTCAGCATGTGGTTCTAAATTCAGATGATCAGATAGCCAAGGAAGTGCTAATAGCTCATGCTTTAGTGAAATATGCTCTTTTGTTTTCTTTATATAATTGACTTTGTATTTTTTTCCTTTATCCCCAACTGACAGAATTTTAATTAAAAGTTGAGGCGAGAGAACATGGGGAAGTCTGTGGAGGAGCATTGCTTTTTGTTTAATCCTCTCATACCAAACAGTGATTTAAGACTTCTGGTAAGCAAGCAGAGAACTAGAAATGCTAGAAAGCCAGAAACAGTAGTTTTTAAAAATATAATTTTTTATTCTTGTCTTTTAAGAAAAGATTCAGAATACAAATGGTTTTGCTTTCCCAAGTTTCTGTCATTATGTCAAGAAATCAACAAGAACATTGCATCCTTTTACTCCTGAATCAAGAAAAGGTACCATAATCATATTAAAACAGAATATATGGACACATGTATTATCACATACATACACACATGCATATGTATATAGCATATGTATACTTTTTTGAATTGCATATTCTGTGAGCACCTAATCTAAATGAAATATGAATGCCAAACCAGGATATAGCTGTTTTATTTGAGACAGGGTCTCACTTTGTAGTTCAGGCTGGCCCTGAGTTTACTATGTAGCCCAGGCAAGCCTGGAACTCAGAGATCCTCCTGTCTCTGCCTCCGGAGTGCTGGGATTACAGGTATGAGCCACCATGCCTGGCACTGTGGTATGTGGTATTGATTGCTGGTGGGCGTGAGTCACCACGCCCAGCACTGTATGTGGTTACTGGGATCGAACTCAGGACCTTGTGCTTGTGAACCACTGAGCCGTAACTACTGAGCTAAATCTCCGGCCCCAGGATATAGTTGATTAAAGTAAAAACAAAGCTAAATACAACTGAGGTTTAATTCTCACTGTTTCTTTCTCTAAAATCCACTTTCTGAGAATTGTGTCCTAAGTGAATAATCTTATATAAAAGTGATCATAGGAATACAGTGGGAAGAGTGCATCATTTTACTTCTTCCATTAGGTAGTTTTTTTCTGTTCAGTTTTGCAGAAAGATAGATACTGCAGGATAATTATGGAAGAAATTGATTCACTTTGCCAACATTATATCCTTTCTCATTTTTAGATACCCATTACTCATTGTGTATAGTGTTTTCATGTGGTCTTCTTTCTGACACTAGCCCTAGTCCCATTTCCAGGGATAGAAAAAACTATACAATACTCACAAATCACGTGTTTTCCTAGAAATACACATGGTTAATTTTTGAATCCTTTTTTTTCCCTAATGCTAGATGATTAAAAAAGCTGAAAGCTTATTTTCCAAAGTTGGATTGGTTAAAAATATTTGTAAATAAGCAGATAAAAAGTGGAAGAAAAATATATATTAAGGATTTTTTTAACCTTTTTCTACCTACAAGTATTATTGAAGGCTTCACCTGATTTAACATCCTTTATTTTGGGGACTCTTTATTTATTTAGGATTTAAAAATTCCTACATGTTTGTAATACATAGTGATTACATCAGTTATGGAAAATTGGTGCCTTTACATAACACTCTTAATTCTTTTTAGTTCTCTTCCTCTTCCCTCTCCCAGTCCTTTGCTTAGGAATAATTATTATTTTTTTCTTTTTTTTGAGACAGGGTCTTGCTTTGTAGTTCAAGCTGGCTCTGAGCTCACTATGTAGCCCAGGCAAGCCTGGAACTCAGCAATCCTCCTGTCTCTGCCTCCTGAGTGCTGGGATTACAGGTGTGAGCCACCACGCCCGGCAGGAATTATTTTGATATTAGTCCACGTGTAGTATAGCCTAGTTACTTCATGGTCTTGCTAATTGATAAGAGAATTTAAAAAACCAGTTTAATACATAAAAGAAGTAAGGATTATAAAGAGGCATTTCAGGCCTTAAAATAATCAATGCTTATAAGTTAGCATAGTTTATAAAGATTTTTTTATCCAGTGACATGGGCAGTAGAGCTGAGGTGGGCATGTGGATTTACTTTCTACAATTAACCTTTCTGTGGGAACAAAAAAATCTTTAAATTTCAGTCATCACAAAGTATATTGAAGGAGATGAAGATATATAAAAAGATCTGTCTGGCAGGAAAGTAGAAGACATTTGTCTTGGGTTCTTATTCCCTTATTTCTGAGTTATACAGTATACTGGTCATTTGTCGATTTATCACAGATTGATTTCCTGACCAGGGCTGCTCTGCTGTGCATTCTCTTAGCCTCATTTTCTCATCACTCTTTTACTTTTGACTTCTGAGAAGATTTTTCCAGCAGAGGCACAGGCACAGAATGAGATGCCAAGAAGAAGGAGAAGCCAAAGTATTACCCTTTCTGTCTCTTCTTGCCTGACTTTGGGTTGGAGGCGGTTGAGAGAAAGGCAGAGAAAAAAAAAAGCCCTTCCTCTTCTACTTTTTCTTTTTTGTGTGTGGTGCTAAAACTGAAGCTGGGCTCTTTTGCATCCTAGGCAAGCGCTCTACCATTGAGCTACACCCCCAGCCCTTGTATCTTCAGAATTCTTAAATAGCCACTCCTGGGACTAAATCATGGAAGGGACAGTTAAAGTGTAGAGCATGTATTATTTGTACAAAAAGCTCCTGTATGCATCACTCCTTACTACCACAGAATCTGAGTCTCCAGTTCTCTAACTTCAAAATTATTTCCAAATTTTTTGAAAAATTCAGAGCCTCAAACTTCCATCACTGATACCTGGACCTACAATTCTTAGTAGGGCCTAAGAATCTATAGTTTCACAAATTCTTTGGGACTAGAGATGCAGCCCTTTTATTTATACTTTTGCTCTTTTATTTAAACTTTGAGCTTTTCATATACAAGAAACTGTGATATTTAAGCTTGTGTGTCTGACTTATTTCACTTAACATTATGGTCTGAAGTTGCACCCATTTTTCTATAAATGATCCAAATTTCTCTTCGATAGCACAGTAGTACTCTATTATGTTTACATACTGAATTTTCTTTATTCATCTATTGATAGACATACAGTTTGCTTCCATGTTATGAACTATGCTGGTATAAACATGCATATATATGTATCATTTTAATATGATGTTTTTACTCTTTTGGGGAGATACTTAGAAGGGGAATAGTAGGTTAAAAGGACATTCTATTTTTAGTTGTTTTTGAGGAATATTACTGATTTCCATAGTGGTTGTGGTACTTCACATTTCTACCCACAATGGAGTAAGGTTACTTTTTCTGCATTGTCTCACCAATATTTGTTATTATTTGATTTTTTTGATGGTAGCTGTATTAGTTACTTTCCTGTCAATGCTGAGACAAAATACTTGACACCCCAAGTTAAAGGAAGAAGTGTTTGTTTGGTTCAAAGTTTATAGAGGTTTCAGTCTGTAATCAGCTGGCTCCAAGGCAGGATGCCCACAGCAAAAGGGTAAAATAGTTCATGGAGGCAGAAGACGTGAAGGCAACAAGGGACCTTAACAGTGACTTTCTGCCATTTTGTGGTGCCAAGCCAAATCCTCGTGCGTGTGGTGGTTTAGTGATCACACGCCCTTCATCCCAACATTGTACAGTCTAGATTCAACCACCTGTGGAAAAGAAAGCCCTGTCTCATTCACATGAGGATTTGGGGGGCCTCCTCAACAAAAGCAGTAACAGTAGACATTCTCAAGTAAAGTGGAATATTAGTGTTTAATGTGCAGTTATTGAATGGACAGCATTACTTAATATTATTTCATGTATTTAGTGGTCATTTTTTTTTTCTGAGAAGTGTCTATTTCAGTTGTCCATGTTTTGATTAGGTCTTTTATTTTGTTATTCTACTTTTTAAAGTTCTCTATTTATTTGAGTTATTAGACCCCTCCTTATGAAGTAGCTGGCAGTTTTCTTTTTCCCATTCTATAGGTTATCTTGCCACTCTTATTTACTTTGCTGTGCAGAAGTTTTTAATTTGATATACTACTATTTCTTGATTCTTGATGTTATTTCTTGTGGTCTAGTGCTGTTTAGAAAGTTCTTGCCTATGCCCATGACTTCTAGAGTTTTATCATTTTGTCATCTAGCACATTAGGTGTTTCTGCTTTAATCTTTGGTTCATTTTTTTTTTTTTGTGGTACTGGGTATCGAACTCGGGCCCTTGTGCATCCAAGGTTGGTGTGGTCCCACTTGAGCTAAATCCCCAGCCCCAATCTTTGGTTCATTTTAATTTTGGTTTAGTACATGGTGAGAGGCGTGGCTCTAGGTTCAATCTTCTGCATGTAGAGAACCAATTTCCCCCGCATTTTCTAAAGAGGCTGTTTTTTCTCCAGTGTATATTTATGGCCCCTTTGTCAAAGGTCAGATGGCAGAATGTGTCTGGAGTTGTTTTTCCTGTGTCTTCTATTCAGTTCTGTTATTCCACTTGTCTGTTTTTGTACCAAGACTGTGTTGTTTTTATAGCTTTGCAATGTAACTTGAAATATGGGATGATGTGGCTGCCTGCTTTGTTCTTGTTGCTCAAGTTTTCTTTTGCTTTTTTGGCTCTCTTCTTGTTCTGTATAAATTTTAGGGTTGTTTCCTCATTCTGCAAGGATGGTTTTCAGTACAAATATATATATATATATATATATATATATATATATATATGAAGTATGGCCATTTTGACAATATTGGTCTACCTATCTAGGGACAGGTGCTCTCTTTCCATTTTCTGATATCTTCTTTGGTCTCCTTTTTCAGAATACTACAGTTTTTGTTGTAAGGTTGTTCATTTTCTGAGGCAGCTTAATCATTTGTTCAAAGATGTGGTTCTGCTCTGATATTTCTTTGTTAAATTTTTGTGTAATCGATCTATTTGTGAGGTAGGGGTATGAAGTTTACCTCTTATGATTGTGTTGTTGTTGTTGTTTACCTTTTATGTCCAGTAATGTTCATAAAGTTATGCTTAGCAGTATTTGGTGCACATATATTTACAATTATTATCTCTTCCTGTTGAATTATTCCCTTAATATGTAGCAACATACCTTGGCTCTGCTGATCAGTTTTAGCTAAAAGTTTACTTTGTCTAAGGAATAAGCTTGCTACCCCTGCTTGCTTTTGGGATTCTGGTGCATTGAATATTGTTTCCCATCCTTTGATTTTTAGTCTACGAATTTCTTTTTGGAGTAGGTGAGTTTCTTCAATGCGACAGACTATTAAGTTTTTTTTTTTTTTTTGAGACAGGGTCTCGCTTTGTAATTCAGGCTGGCCCTCAGCTCACTATGTAGCCCAGGCAAGCCTCGAACTCAGCAATCCTCCTGTCTCTGCCTCCTGAGTGCTGGGATTACAGGCATGAGCCACCATGCCCGGCACTGTGGTATGTGGTATTGATGGCTGGTGGGCGTGAGTCTCCATGCCCAGCATTGTATGTGGTTACCGGGGATGGAACTGAGGACCTTGCACTTGCGAGGCAGGCGCTGGAACCACTGAGCTAACCCTCCGGCCCTAAGTTTTGTTTTTTGATCCAGTCTGTCTCTTTTAATTGGGGATTCGAGGTCATTTAAATTGAGAGTTGTTGCTGAAAGGTAATAAGTATTGACTTTTTCCTGTTATTATGTTTCTTTTCTTGTTGACTTCATTAATTTTCCTTTTTAATTTAAATACTCAACTTGCTTGGTATATTCATTCTATCAGATCTTTTGGTTTGTTGGTTTTATTTTTTATGTTTAAAATATTTTCGTGTGGTTGTTTTGGAGCACTAGTTTGGCGGTCATTAATTTCTTAAAATGCTTTGTCATAGAAAGACCTTATTTCTTCAACACTATTGAGAGACTGAAGTTGTTTTCTTTTCGGGCTTGAAACATTTCACTCCAAGGTCTTCTGGCTTTTAAGGTTTATGTTGAAAAATCTGCTGTAATCCTAATGGATTTATTTTTATAAGTGATTTTTTGTTTTACTTTTCTCTGACAGCTTTTAAGAGTCAGTCTTTGTGTTGCACTTCTGGGATTTTGACTCTGTGTCATAGGAAATGTCTTTTTTCCCCCTTAAATTCTAGTTGTGTGGTGTTCTATAAGCCTTGATTGTCTGTAAGTTGAGCTCTTATTCCATTCTTGGGACATTTTCTGCCATAATTTCTATAACCAGACTTTTTAGTTCCAGGTGAGCTCCCCTCTAATTTCTCTCTAACTCCAGTTAGCCTTAGGTTAGTCTTCTTAGTGTCACCTAGTAACTGCTAGGTGAATCTTCCTTGCTTTCATATTGTTTTTGAGGCTTCTCCGAGTGTATTATTATATGATCCCATTTGGACCTCGATTTCTGAGACACTTTACTCATGTTGGTCATTTCTGTTCATATTTTCAATAGAATTCTTTATGTCTGGGATTTCTATTTGTCTTTCTTTGTCATTCATGTTTTAAACAGTTTCTAATTTTTTGTTTATTCTATAATCATACTGGTCTATTTGTTAGTTCCATTAACTTTGGGTTTTACCACTTTTGACCTTGCCAAGGTTTTTTGTTTTCTCTTTAACCATTTCATGCAGCTCCTCAGCTAATTGGTGTTTGAATCTCTCTCCCTAGGTGTTCCTTGGATCTGCTTTGGGAGAGTTGGGATTTTTTTGTTGCAGCCATTTTGTTGCATTGTTTTTTCATCTCTCTCTCTTTTTCTCCTCTCTTTCTCTTTCTTTCTCTGTTTCTCTCTGTGAATATATCCTAAGGTTGAGGTTAAATACAGTGAAGAAAACTTGTTTTTCATATGAAGATCTCTTTAGTTAAGCCCCCCTCCACCCTGAGACCTATTCTTGGCTTTATTTGTCAAGAGATACTAATTATCACTTCAGCTTATTCAGTTTAATCAGGTGGAGCCCATCACAGTGTTTAAGAATTTCTACTGGTTTTAACAGCTGGAACAGATACAAGCCTACATTAATCATAAACATTAAAACTTGTTTTGATAATTTTACTTTTATCAGTACTCCTTAAAAAGTGTATTGTACTACTTTTTGCAGTTAATCTGGGCCATGGAGGATGGGAGGAAGGAGAGAGGAAGCAAAAAAAAAAAAAAAAAGGGAATATTTCAATTAGCAGAAAGGGAGGTAAGGAAATGTCTGTAGATTGGAAATGTCTATCAGACTGTTACAGGAATTTGAGAAAGAGCACACAAAGGCACAGAATTGGGGTAAAAGAAGAAAATTAAATTAAGAAACATATATTTGTAAATAAGGCCGGACTGTATTAAAGCTGTGCTCAATGTTCAACCCCAACCTCAGTTACACTTCTCCTTTTATAGGGTGTTACAGCCTTTACCTCACTGGCCTGATGAAGGCAATAGTCATAGTTCCCATTCATAGTCACAGTGATGTAAATTTAACTAAATGCGGTCTGTTCCTAATAGAATACAGACTGATAGCCATCAATGTCAAAGGGTTAGGGAATCAGCACAGATGCTTGACATTCTTTACTTGTTTTTCTCTCTCAATACTCTTGGAATTATCTTTCATCTGGGGTAGAGGAATAAGGCGGGGGGGGGCTTGAGAGAGTATTTCAGTAGGTGTGAGGATGTATAGAGATAGTGGAAGTGTATTCAGAGATTGAAGAAGGCTGTTGGAACCTGTTTATATATTTGTAGTTGGTTTTGATGGGAGACTCTGAGCAAAATTTTGTTAAGGATTACCCTGACATGACCTTGAATGTACTGTTTAAGTCACAGTATTGCTTAATCCTTACTCTCTAATGCACATGTAAGTGCCTGTGATATATATGCCATCAGCTAGGCGGAGAGGAAGAGGGGAAGGACCAGGAGGCAAGAAAGTGAGGAAGGGAACAAAATGAATAAGGAGGAAAGTAGAATATATAAATTAAGAAAAACTAAAAGAGAGAGCAAGTCAAAGGATTAAGAATATAAGTAGAATAAGCAATATTAATAAAAGAAGGAAAAACCAGAAGAAAAAATAAAAACTGAAAACAGAAAGAACAAAACAACCAAGATAACCCAAATCAAACAAACGAGCAAGGACGCAAATACAGCAACAAAAATAAAAATAACAAAATCCTTTGCATGATTGTTCTAGTATTAATACTGAGCATCCTTACAGCTCCCTCTGCACCAATCCACACTTCCTGCCTAAAGCAGTGAGAACTGCTGCTCCTTCCAGACTCATGTCCCGGTTGTGTGCTTTACTGCAGGACTTCACAGTGGTCTCAGGATCTAATTGCCTCTCTTTTTTGGTGGGAAACAAATGTATAGGAGAAGTTTGTCTTGGTGCATGGTTGCAGTGGAGTTAGTCCACACTTGGCTAACTCCCAGGCAGAAATGGCGCAGCAGAAGAGAGTGGTTCAACCCATGGCAATGAGGAAGCAGAGAGAGAAGGGAGGAGCCGGGGACAGGACCCAGCCTTTCTGGCCAAGACTCCAGTTACTCACCTGTTCACAGCACATTCAGCTGTGAATTCACCCATGAATTCACTGAGGAGCATGGCACCACCATGAACCAATCACCTCCTCAAAACCTCACCATTGAGGAGATGAAACTTCCAGGGAAATTTTAGATCTAAAATATATAAATGTGGTTAATTGAATCTTGCTAAATAGAATTGGTAATACTTTACACTTCCCAATCAAATATAACAGGTGCCTTTCGCTGTAGTTATATAACTCTCTCTTCCTAATAGCTTATAGTTGCTGGAATTTTTAATGTATTGTGCTATTTCCTTTTGCTGTATTTATTTTTATGTTTGATTAATTTTGTCCCCTAAACCTTCACATACATTCTTGTCTGGCAACTTGGTGGTAGTAGTGGTAATTAATGTGATTATTTTTTCTTTTCTTTTCTTTTTCTTTATGTTAGGGAGAGAGGTGAGTCCATGGAATGTTACCTGATAACACCCTCCTCCCCCTACCACGGATCAAACTCATGACATTGCGCTTGCCAGGCAGATGAGGCGCTGCTGAGCTACATCCTCCACCCTAAATCCTTGTTTTAAGATGATAAAAATATCTATGTTTCTTCACGTTATCAGAAATGGATAGTCCTGACGTTAAAAATCTATTAGCAAAAAGCTTAATACACTGACTTGGAAAGTTGTCATGATATGTTTCTCCCTTAGGCTTCATCTGGCATGTGAAATTTATAAACATTGCTACTATCTCAACTCTGAATGTTGGAAAACTAAATGTCTGGAGATTCTGACAGGCTCACCAGAGCCAAATTTTATTTCTATTACAAAACAAGTATTGTTTGTTTAGATTTATTACATATAATTAGGGGCTTACTGGAGTCTAATGAAGACTATCTCTGTATCACCACTGTTGCAAACACATATCTTTGACGATCAATATTTTGTGTGTAGAATAGAATTTAATTTTGTGTGTTAGAGATGTTTTGGTATTCAGGGATTGTCAGACCTTTGGTTTAAGGAAGTTTGATAGGGTTACTGTGGACTTCATTGTTCAAATGAAAAGTTCAGAATAGAAAGTATAATGGAATTTGGAATCTATTCTATCTGCTTTTGAATACAGCCTGGCTATTATATTAATACCAAGACAGAAGGAACAGAGCTGGTACTGTGTGCAATTTTTCTTACTTTGAAGCCAGCTATGTGGAGAATTTTTATGTTTTGTTTTTGAAAAGTAGGTAGATTATATTCTTGGTTCATCTTTGTTTCACAGAGGTAAAATTAGAGGCTTCAGCCTCCTGCTGGCTGAACAAGCTCTCAATTTCTCACTGTCGAAATTCAATCTGATTTCTATCTTTTTCACTAAAAAGCTGTCAACAGCAAATAAGCATTCCCCATCAAAGAGCTGCATTCATTCTGAGATATACAAATTCCTCTCATGAGAGAAGACTCAAATAATTTAAATTGTTTCTGACTTTTAATTTCTTTCCTAGAAAATGGGAAATGATATTAGCATGGACTCCAACTATAGGCCAGAATGGAGGGAGAAAAGACGTGCGCCATTCCTCCCTCCCCAGGGTGACATCGCAGGGACCTTTCAGCCTCACAGTGTAGATGTTTACAATGCACAGCACGGGGATTGCATCTGCATTCACATTCGCAGTTAGCGAGCTAATCAGAACCACAGCTGCGTCTTTTACGATGCATCAATGTAAATAAATGCACTTTAAAAAGCACAGTTGCTTTAAGAGTTTGCATTATCAGTATTAAAGAGAAACTACCCTTGAAACTCAATATAGTTTTCTTTCTAGTGAATTTTTTTAGACTTATGTTGGGAAGTGGTCTTTTTCTTTGGGGAAAGATAAAATTCTGTGTTCCCTATCCTGCCACATATAGTTACTTAACATGGTGGCTCATTCTTTCCTTCTTTCCTTATTTTTGCTCTTTTGAGGTTTATTTATTTCAGGTAAGGATTTAGTAGAGTGTATTGTTTTGTAGCTGTTGGTTCATGATGACCATATGCATGGCTTTGGTTTCAGACATGTGAAATGTGACCCTTTTAATGTTAAACTATACATTTTATTGTCTTTTATCCTCTACTGACAATCTGTGCAAGCATCCACAATTTTGAAATTTGGATAAGAAGTGGTAGGCATAGAATACACATGCAAATAAACAAGCTTTTTACAGGTCAAAAAATCTCCCTTCTGTGGAATCCATTTGACAGTATTTGGGGAAAGAGCACATTTAAGTAGTTTTGGAGTGGGCTAGAAGATTACTGCTTAAGTTGTTAGATGTCATCCAGGAGTTTTACATTCTTATACCCTTCTTGGGTGTACTCTGATTTCAAGATGCCCTTTAAAATGAAGATACCTCAAATTGAACTAAAGATTGCAAATGGCGTCTCACAGAATAAACTACAACCTCGCTATTTTCTTTGATTATTGTGTGTGGATGTGTATGCTGAGTTGTCTTTTATTCCATATACTTTTTGAAGATCTATCTAGCAGAGTTCTGAAAGTAAGCTATGGATGGCACAGTGATAACATGAACAAAACGGAATCTTATAGTAGTGGACTAGAGAAGACAGCCTTACATGTGACACATTTCAACCACAAGGTAGGGAGGGGTTATAACAGGAGGGGCTGTGTTGTTATGTGAGCAGGCTGTTTATAACTGTGAGAACACAATATATATCTGCAGGAAAGCCAAGTGGAAGGGCAGGGGAGGCAGTCCTGAGCCTCTCCTTCCCTGTCCTGATAGATACAGCACTGGCCCCAAAGGAAATGCCCACTTAGTATAAAGGAAGTTCCAACAGGTAAGCAAACCCATCCTTTATACAAAATAGTGTATCCACCACCCAATTTTAGCTGATCGGTGATTTGGAGTTCCATCTACACCCCCAGTACCAAATGAATTCAAGAGGCCTCTGGTAAATCCAATTTGTCTTTATCTCATTCTATTTGGAGGGGTGTATCTGTATCCCTTGCTAGAGTATGACTACCATATAGGAGTCTCTCACCGTTTCCATGAGAAACAGTCTGACTTTGGAGCAGGGGCCAGAGCTCTGCATATGAAGACAATGGGGAGAGTTTGAGGAAGGAGTACCACTTGTGCAAAGGCTATGAGTAGAAAAGAGCAGCGTCTGAGAAGCCAAAAGATCAATGGAATGAAAATGACAGAGAGGAGACTGGCTTAAGAAGGGGCTAGACGGATGGGTCGACTTCACCTCGTTTTGCTCATTTGTACCAGTAACTTTATCCTTTGCCACATTTTGTCCTATTCGACACTCCACACATCTGACCCTTGGAAACGGTGTGATCCAGACTCCCTTGTTGGATTTGGCCAGTGAAATGCGGTAGGAAGATACTGAAAAGTATGATAGGAAAGACAGGTTGAGGAGTTGGACTTCCTCTTTGTCTTGGTGCCCTATTTCCGGTAAGAATTGCATGCAGCCTGCCAGTTCCTCCTGGAGACCTTTCCCCTGTGGCTCTGGTTCACAATGGGTTCCTTGAATGACTGGTTTAGGATTTAGGGGCTTTAATAGCGTTATACTATCATAGTTTCTCACTGTCTCATCATCTGATTTGTTTCCACATTGTGCCTACATTTCTGTAAGCGGTTCCTAAATTGAGTCTTGCTAAATGTAATCTGCAACACTGTACACTCACAATCCAATATAACAGCCACCTTTCTCTGTAGTTATGTAGTCCTTTCTTCCTAATATCTTATAATTTGAATGAAATAGGGCGAATTCTGTTTCACGTAGGGAATCTAACTCATTCAAGTGTGTCCTAAGGATTTTCATTGAGAGTCCCTCCCCCTTTTTTTAGTGTTTTGAGACAGGGTCTCGCGTTGTAGTTCAGGCTGGCCCTGAACTCACTTTGTAGCCCAGGCAAGCCTCAAACTCAGAAACCCTGCTTCTGCTTGCCAAGTGCTGGTATTACAGGCCTGAGCCTCTGCGCCTGACACTGTGGTATGTGGTACTGGGGATCAAATTTGGGACTTTGCACTTGTTGGGAGAGGCCAGAACCACTGAGCTAAATCCTCGGCCCTAAGAACCCATTTCTTTTTTTTTTTTTTTGCATTATTCAGTAAACATTATCGGTACATTTTATACACAGTTCACAATCACACACAACATTGGGAATTTGTACCAAGATAAGAGCCCGTTTCTTGAGTTTAATAAAAGCACTGCTTTTTTTTTCTTTTTTTTTTTTACCTTGCTTGAGTTTTAGTTCCACATATTATAGACTGCAAAATATGGAGCCTTGGAGAATCTTAGGAAATGCTGTCATTCTCTTTCTTGGTATGAATCTCATATAAGATTGGATGAAGACAAAATTACAAGATTGAAGTGTTTTTTTTTTTCATGTTTCCTGGTTTTTTCTATTCCCTTCCTATTTGGAAGGCCTCTTCTGAACTCTTGGTTTGGTACTATGTACTAAACTGAAGAAATTTTAAAAATTTATAGTTAAAATTACATATATTTCTAAACTGGTAGCCAATATATTTAATATATAGGCTATGATAGGATGTGTGGCCTATAATAAAATGGTGAATTACTCCTTTCTCTAAGGTAGGAATCTTTTTTGTTTTTGTTTGTTTGTTTAATTTTTTTTGAGACAGGGTCTCACTTTGTAGTTCAGGCTGATCCTAAGCTCACTATGCAGCTCAGGCAAGCCTCAAACTCAGCAATCCTCCTGCCTCTGCCTCCTGAATGCTGGGATTACAGGTGTGAGCTACCCCACCCAGCTAAAGTAGGAATTTCAAAATACACTATCCCTGGTCATGATAACTTTATCAGACTATAGTGTGTTATTTTTCTACCTCACTTGTGAGATGTGTCACAGAAATTTGTTACCATTCTTTTTTTTTTTTTTTTTTGAGACAGGGTCTCGCTTTGTAGGTCAGGCTGGCCCTGAGCTCACTAGCCCAGGCAAGCCTGGAACTCAGCAATCCTCCTGCCTCTGCCTCTGCCTCCCGAGTGCTGGGATTACAGGCATGAGCCACCACGCCCAGCACTTTTGTTACCATTCTTAAACTACTGAAGTTTGCAAATAATTACCTATGGATTCATGGTTATCCTATAATAACAGAATATTTTTGTGTATTCCACTATGCTTTTCTGAGAAAGAGAAAAAGTAATTAAGATACAACTGACATGTGGGCAATTGAATAGAAATCCCAGCTTGTTATGTCGGTGTCACAACTGTAAATAGGAGTATGAGTCAGGTATTTGTCTAGCACCTTGCAAGAAAAACACTAGGAACTACTGTCTTCATATTTAACCATGGCTCTATAGTTTCTCATTTTGTGAGACCTCGAGAGCTCTTATTTTCTTTTTGTGTGTGGGATGGGTGGTAAAAACTAAGGATCACTGGTGTTTATATATGGAGTGTCAGCTTCGGGAGGCTGGGCACTTTGTTTTGGTTACTGCTATGACTTCAGTGAGGCGTCTAATATCCAGAACATGACAGATACTTAGTCTATGTTGGTGGGAAGGGGAGAATTGGACACTCTTCCCTTTTCTGCAAGATACCCCCAGCCATTTCCTCCTCAGTCTCTGCCTTAGCCACAAGACAGAGGTAAAGGAATAGATTTTAAAGGCCAGAAAAGCTGCTGGTGGCCAGGTCTGCTCCTCATTAGGTATAGCTCTCATCTGATTTAACTTGTTTTGTGCTCCACAATTCCTTCATCTAGGCTTTTATAAAATAAGCCACCAATATTTTCTTGATTGTATTGTAAGTGTAGGAGACACACAGAAATACAGGTGAGAGATAATAAGTTTTTTCATTATTACTGTCACTGTGGGAGATTAGTGATGAACAAGGTATATTTGTGACCTCTGTCTTGCGAGAATTAGTTTATGTTTCCCTGCATCAGGAGCTACTGAGAAGGCCTAAGGGGTGGGAGATCTAACTGTTCAAACTACTGGTCATATGAGAAAGTACACATTTGATGGATAGAAATTTATACCCAAACCAGGGCCTTTTTTTTTTTTTGAGACAGGGTCTCGCTTTGTAGTTCAGGCTGGCCCTGAGCTCACTATGTAGCCCAGGCAAGCCTAGAACTCAGCAATCCTCCTGCCTCTGCCTCCTGAGTACTGGGATTACAGGCATGAGCCACCACACCCAGCACTATGGTATGTGATATTGATTGCTGTTGGATGTGAGTCACCACACCCAGGATTCTATGTGGTTACCGGGATCGAACTCAGGACCTTGCGCCTGCGAGGCAGGTGCCGGCACCACTGAGCTAAATCTCCGGCCCACCAGGGCCTTTCTTCACCTATGTTTCCAATCACGTGAAAGTTGGCTTTGAATAAAGGAAATAACAATTTTGATCAGATTGGTTCAAGTAACTCTTATCTCAGAGTAAAATATCCCAAGATTTTTATGAGAAGATACAATCTTTGAATCATTTTTCTCAGTCATAAAATGGGCATGAAAATTTTTGTCTTTCTCTTTGTAGAGGGAAGGAGGGAAGGCTTCTCAGGGGACACACTGCAGGGTCTTGTGATGGCCACTTGCATCCTGTATGTGTGTTACAGGTTGCTTGAGTTCAATCTAGCCAATTAAGGCATTAGAATGACTAGTCCCAGCAAAAGTCTCTAGCACAATAGATTCATGAATCAGAACGACTAATCCTGGTATGGTCTCTAGGTGAGGCTTTGACAAGCACATGCCACTCTGCCTTTTTTTGCAGTACGACTTCACAGTTCATGCGTCATGCGTCCCTCCACAGCACTGAGAAAGTCTGGGAACAAACCTGCCCGGACCCGGACAAGGTGGGATGCCTTGCTCGAGAAAAATCCCTGGGGCTTCCGTGGCCCTTCAGCTGGAAGCACAAGAGTTAAAAAGACTGCTGCTCATGTAGAAATCAGTGCCATGCTTTTGTTCAGAGGTGAAGAATGAGACAGCGCTATTCTGATCGGAGTGGGATGTGTGAAGCGTACGATAGTCTGTGCCGGGCCTCGCCTGGCCAGCAATTGTGAAGGAAGCGACTTGATAACCCCAGGTGACTGTGACAATGAAACCCACTAGGGACTTGAAAATGAGAATGTCAGTACATTGCTTCTATTTATTTCTTAAAGACAGAAGCAGAAAAGGTTTAAAGCAAATATTGTCCTGAAATGATGGAATGTTTTCAAAATCTTTTCTTTGGCTGTGAAGAGAACCTGAGATCTGGGTCTGCCTTACCCACAATAGGTTCAAATAACTTTCCTCTGTTGATGAGAGAAACCTAGTAAGTGAAGTAGGTAAAGCAGACCTGCTCCAGCTGAAGGGCACGGGAACCACTGGATTTGTCTCTGACTATGCTATTTTCCTAGTGATTGGCATCTCTAAGGTGAAGTGCTTTTAGCTCTGGTCACTCTGCTTGGGTTGCCCAATCACTGTCACTCAAAAGATGATGCCTTGTCTTGATGAGCTTCTCTTGAATCAACAGGGCCCACCTAAGGGCTTGTGATGCCTGCCATTTCATTTGGCATCTCTTCAGTGCCCGGCACAGTGTCTGCATGTGGGGAGGTCAGTGTGTGCTCACGGAATTTAACTGGCTTTTCCATCTTGTCTACCTGTACCTGGGTTCGTTCCCATTCTGGATTACTTCTGTTCTCCGGATTCCAGGCTCATTCAGGTGTGATATTGAGCCTTGATTTAAAACACTAAGATAAAGATCTAGATGGAGATTTCAAACCACTGGAAATAGGTGGAGTCCTTGGAGTCTCAGCAGAGGAATATGATTATTAAATGAGACCTTGGTTGGTAGCTTGTCATTCACGTTCATCTATATCCATACAGTGAATGTTTATGGGCACTTTGTGTCAGGCACTATTCTGGCTGAGGAAGCAAATATAAACCGTGCGAAAAATTAACAAAAGGTAGCAGCTGTAAGTGCCACAATGCTAATTAACACAGGGTGGGGTAATGGGGCCTGAGGGCCTCTTAATGTGGCTACTGAAAGGTTCCCTGAGAAAAGAGCTAGCTGAGAACTAACAGGAAAGAACAAGCCCTGTGGAGGAGATTGGAGGAAGAGCTTTGCCAAAACAAGGGCCGTACCAGGGGCGATGTTATGAGAAAACAGGTAGGAGAGTGGTGAGAGGTATCAGAGAGCTCCTGAGGGCCCAGGTCTTGTAGTGGTCTGTAACCCAGGGCGAGTCTTACAATGTTATTTTTAATGTGATGGAGGCTTTGGGTGAGCTTGTCCTTTAAGTCAAACTTGTTATTTTGGGAAAATTATAGACGTACATATGGTTTAAGCACCAAGTATGGAATCCCATGTAGCTCATTCCCTGTCTCCTCCAGTGTTATCACGTCATACTATTGTGGTTCAGGATCACAATCAGCATTTTGACATGGATAGAATCTCCTCATTTTATTCAGATTTCCTTAGTTTTACTTCTACACATTTATGAATGTGTTGGTGGATGTGTGTTCACTGTTATGTGTTCTATGCAGCTTGTGCAGTGATGTTAGCTTCCAACACAGTCAAGACGCAGAGCAACTCCATCACCACTATCAGTTCTCATGCTGTCTTCGTATAGTCACACCCAGGTCTGTTTCACTCTCATCCTCATCCCAGTCCCCGGCGACCACTAATCTGATCTCCATTTCTACGACTGTGTCCTTCACTTCAAAAATACTGTATGTAGGGCTGGAGATTTAGCTCAGTGGTTCCGGCGCTTGCCTTGCAAGCGCAAGGTCCTGAGTTCAATCCCCGGTAACCACGTACAATGCTGGGCGTGGTGACTCACGCCCACCAGCAATCAATACCACATACCACAGTGCCAGGCATGGTGGCTCATGCCTGTCATCCCAGCACTCGGGAGGCAGAGACAGGAGGATTGCTGAGTTTCAGGCTTGCCTGGGCTACATAGTGAGCTCAGGGCCAGCCTGAACTACAAAGCGAGATCCTTTCTCAAAAAAAAAAATACTGTATGTATGGAGATTTAGAATATACTGTACCTTAGATGCTTTCAGTGTTTGATTATTATGAGCATAGCTGCTATGAACAATTGTATACAGATTTATGTGTGAACATAAATTTTCATTTCTCCTGGATAAATCTCTAAGGGTCCAGTTTTGGGGTATATGATAGTTGTATGTTTAGTTTTTAAAGAAACTACTGACTTGTTTTTCAGAGGCCTTGGTGATTTGAAGCATGTGATAATGGGATGTCTTATTTGTTTCAATCGAGATGTTTTTAGGTGCTCTCTGGAGCACAGAAGCAGAGACACAAACTCTGAGGCCAGGAGGACAAAGAGGATGATGTAGGCTAACTAGACCTTAATGGAGGTGGAAGGCGGGAAGTGTGACTTCAGGCACACTCTTTAATTTTCAGAATGTTTTCTAACTCTTAGTGTCATCATCTGTGAAAAGAAAAAAGAACCTCCACCTTATAGTAGGTTGAAGGTTGCAAATAAAATGTGTAAAGGGCTTGGTGGCTGGAGCCTAAGAATCAGGAACAATCACTTCCAAGTTCAGTTTTTACTTTAATACATGCGAGCTCCATGTTGCCTTTTCCTTTTTCTTCTTAATATTTTATTTCTGAGTTGCTCAGTTTCCTCATAAAAGTTTTGATTTTTGTCTAAATTATTATTTTTTAAAGGTCAATTCTGTCAACCTTTACAAAGCTCCCTGGAGACCGAGGAGACTTGAGACAGGATTTCTTTTGTCCATCTGGCCATATCCCTAGATCCTAGGATATTCTCTGTTCCTGCAGAACTCCACTGCTGCCTCATTTCTTTAATCCTTAGGCCGAAAAAGGGACTCTGGGTTTTATGGAGAATGAAACAATAACCGCTGCTGGTTGGAGATAGTAATCTAGTTAGTCACACAGCGATGGGACTCAAGTGAATGGAAAACCGAACCTGGACCTCAGTGTGTGGGCTGACAGCCTCAAGGGTACACTTGCTGAGAACTTGTTAGCTTCTCTTCAGCTCTGGGTTTTAGAGAGGTAATTGGCAGTGTAGGAAGTAGTGCATGGAGTGCACACAGTGTGCCAGACTCCGAACACTTTCATTTTATGTAATCCTCCATGTAGCTCTGTATGGTGGTGAGCTACCTCCCTCTTTTTACTACACAAAAGCAAAGTTCAGAGAAATGCAAGTGCTCATCACTAGTTGCAACGATACTTCTTAGTAGACTCAAGATTGAAATGTTTTGTCTGTGCACAACTCTAATTCTTTTTGTGTGTGCAATGGTAAGTCTGAAGCCTCTTTCCTGCTTTGTATGATCCTGATAATCAAGACTCTTGAAACCCTCCTCTCTAGTGGCTTCCGATGAAACAGGGATTCATGAGTTGGCCGAAAAAAACCACATTAGCTTCCGATCTAGGTAGATCTAGGTGCTTAAACAGTGTCATCTTCACCCAGTCTCTTCATTTGCAGGTTCTGGCATTTTCATTTTGCTTCTGTTTTCAGGCAGCTTTGTAAATGAGGATGGTTCCAAGATTCAGCTGATGCACCTGTTCAGTTACTAACTCTGTGGAGGTAGCAATTCGGGCTGCTGTTTCCAAAAGTGCCCAGGCTGGCTTTGGGTTGATGGGGGGGTCTGTACCAATTCTGAAATACTTACCGTGGCTGAAACTTGGACTGAAGTTGATGGGTGAGGCCTGTGACCCGGATCCATCCCTGGATCTAGGGAGCGTATCAGATCATTTACAACGTGAAATGGGAAGGAGGTGGCTCCCTAGGGAAAACATGGGATGTTATCATAAAAATGGCAGATGCACAGGGAGTGAGAGGAAACAATGATTTTCTTGGATTTGTTTTGTATAAGATGAATAAAAGCATTTATTGTTATTTTCATTTTATAGAGCAAGACATTGAGACCAAGGCAATTAAATCATCGTTTTCTGCCCTACACGAATTTGTTCAGGAAAAAGGGCGAAGACTAGCAAGGTTCAATGATGTTTTTATGTCTAATTGAGAGAGAGAGAGAGAGAGAGAGAGAGAGAGAGAGAGGAAGATAATCCTTTATGTTCATGAGATATCAACCCAGGGACTTTGACCTCATTAGCACAGAGCTACTAGTTCTTTGGAAATAGAAGGCACTGTGTGGTGTGAGAGAATTAATGCACATCCCAAGTGTCCAATGTGTGCTAGATAGAGAAGACCCAGAGGCAAATGTGGTGCATTCAGTGACTACAACATGAGCTATACGCCATTAGGAGCTTTTGGACAGGATTTATAAAGAAGCACACTCTATGCAGTTCGAAGAGAGCCTTTTTTTTTATTCATTGGCTACTATTTATAACATTGAGGAAATTGATGCTTAGTCTGAAAAGGCTATAAACGTGTTTCAGGTACAGCAGAATGGGATCTGTGGTTCTCCTGGAGCAGGGATAAATCATCAGCTCCATTAGCCAGGCTCGCCTTGATCTAAATGTGTGTCACGTTGAGTTAGGGAATGAGCCACTATTGCCTCATGTGATTATGAATTTGGGATTTAACAGGCTTTACTGAATCATCTACAGCTTTATAAGATGTCTCTTTCTTAGGGCTGAACTATAAAAATGTAGAATCTCATAAAAATACCGGAAATATTAGCTAATATTTTTGTACTTTCTATTATACTTAGCCTTCCAAAATGAGGCAGTGTACTCTATATAAACAATTATTTAAGATACATTTCAAAATATATTTATTGTGTTCCTTGTGTTTTTCAAGTACTTGGGATAAAATGGTGAACAAGGGCTGTAGATTTAGCTCAGTGGTTCTGGCACCTGCCTAGCAAGTGCAAGGTCCCTGGTTTGATCCCTGGTAACCACATGCAACAATACTGGGCATGGTGACTCATGCCCCCCCAGCAATCAGTACCACATACCACAGTGCTGGGCATGGAGACTCACACCTGTTATCCCAGAACTCAGGAGGCAGAGGCAGGAGGATTGCTGAGTCCAAGGCTTGCCTGGGCCACATAAGAGCTCAGGGCCAGCCTGAACTACAAAGTGAGGCCCTGTCTTAAAAAAAAAAAATGGTGAACAAGATACGTGTACTCTTTGCCTTCAAGATATTTATAACCTGGACTCAGGTTGGTAGAATAGTAGTACTTGATGTTAGGAGGCATTAAGTTGAATTTGTTTCTTTTTCCTTTTAAGAGTGCTGGAGGTTGAGCCCAGAGCCCTGCACGTGCCAGGGAGGTGCTCCTCCACTGAACCTTAGGACTCTATTCTCTCATCTGCAAATGCTACTTAAATCCCTGTTTTTTCTTTTCTTTAAATAGTAAAACGCTACTCCTACAGCATAAATGTAAAAGTTTCTTTATAGTTCCTACAGTGTGGCAATTGTGTCTCCTAGAATATACCAATTAGGGATATCCGTACTCCTATTGAACAGCACTTTTCCCTGACAACTTTTGGCTTCTTCCTTCTTTTAATCTGACCAAGACCTGAAAAATTAAATCTTATATTCTCTCAGATGGGAGTAGCTATCCCCCCGTCCTATGGATTCATCTGTATTCTTTTCCTACCAGATTCGCCGACTGAGTGGAGGGTGCTGGTGTGAAGCATACATGTCCTCATGCTAGAAAAATGAATATTTTTCCTCAGAGCAAGAGAATCAACTTAGATACAGGAGTCTTGTACTTATGTACATGGAAGAATCTTTATAATCATCTGGCCCAGATGTGCTAGACCTTGAAGATTAGTTAAAATACACAGGAAAGTCTGATAGAGTAGATGTGGGCTGGCTTTCTCTTTAGAAAATATTCACCATTTTAGTGAATATTATTTGATGTTATGTAGAAACAAGTACCCAAGGCATGGGGCGCTAAGGAGGGATCTTAAGTGCATGTTATCAAGTGAAAGAAGATGATCTAATGTATAGAACATTCTGAGAAAGGCAGAACAGTGGAAACCAGTGGTTCTCAGGAATGTGTGTGTGTGTGTGTGTGTGTGTGTGTATGTGTGTGCGCGCACACAGGTAAAGATAAATAGGTGGAGTACAGAGGATTTTTAGAAGAGTTAAAATACTCTGTATGATATTATAATGATGGACACATGTCATTGTACATCAGTTCAAACCCACAGAATGGACAATGCAAGGGATGAACCTTTGTGTCAGCTGTGGGCTTTGCGTTTATGTTCCTGCTCAGGCCTATAAACATAAGAAAGAGAGGAAAAAAGCTAATTCAAGGGGAAATAATAGATGTATGTGTAGAAGAAGAGAGGATACATAGGAAAAACAATATGAGGCGAGGATCATAGGATATAGCATCATTCATTTCTTTTAAAGGTAAATGCACGGGGGAAAAAATGGTAAAATTGGTGAAGTATTTAGATAACATGATCAGAAAGCTTAGTAAGTTCTGTTTAACTTTCTGAAGGACAGTTGGCATGTTATGTCTTCTCCTGTATCAATTTCACCAGCATTTGCCACATGCCATGCTCTTTTCTCCCCTAAAAATTTGATAGGAAGATGGTACTTTTTTTTTGGAAGGGGTAGGACTCAGCATTTCCTGCATGTAGATTCTATGGCCAGGCCCATGGAGATAACTTTCAGACATTATCTCTTCCTCATTAAATTACCCCAAATCTTAGATAAGAAGATAGAAAGATCCTGATAGCAATATTAAAACATATTGGATAAATTTGCAGGTGTAGTGGGTGGTCAGTACAGCTCACACTTGAATCCAAATCCTTCCAACTACACAGCTCAGAATGTTGGTCAACTTTCCATTCCATGACCTCATAGCACAGATAAACAACTTAGAAGGGAAAAGGTCTGTTTTGACTCCTGGTTTTGGAGGTGTTTAGTCTATGTTTGCTTGGCTCCCTTGTTTTGGGGTCTGTGGTGAGGCAGAATATCCATGGCAGAGAACGCGTCGTAGAGTGAAGTTCCATGCTTCATGACAACTTCAAAGTAGAGAAAGAGAGGAAGGGATTGGGATCTCAGTATCTCTTTCAAGGGCACATCCCTTCTACTTCTGTCCACTAGGCCCCACCACCTAGAAGTCCCATAACTGCCCGATAGGCCACAGCTCACCAAGCCTGCAGCATATGAGGTCTTTTTGGGTCATTATGATGCAAACTTTAATAGGTGGTGATTACAGAACATCTTGCCGCTGCTCTTGACCCTTGGGCTATAGATGATGTATCCTTTCGACAAGAAAGCTGGCCTCTTTCCAACACACCTGAAAGAGACCCTGTGATCTATAGGAAGTTCTTTATATTTCTTTCTTTTTTTTTTTTTGGAGACAGGGTCTCGCTTTGTAGTTCAGGCTGGCCCTGAGCTCACTATGGTGCCCAGGCAAGCTGCCGTGAACTCAGCAATCCTCCTGTCTGCCTCACGAGTGCTAGGATTGCAGACGTGAGCCACCACGCCTGGCACAGGAAGTTCTTTATATTTCTTGAAATTCATACCAAGAACAAGACATTTGCCTGGAGTTCAATGGGTGATTTCTTTCAGGATGTCTGGCACTGGCAGCTTACGGGATATATATTAAGCAGGAAGTGTCTCTAGGAGTAAATGAATAGCTGAAGTCAGAAGTGATGGGTCAGCCTCAGATACCACAGTTGCCAGCACAGTTCCCTTCATCCCCGCTCATTTGGATGGTTATTAACTGTAATACTTTTTAAAAAATTTTAATTCCTTCTTTTGGCACCGAAGAGGGATTTTTACCTTATGATGAGATTTTGAAATTCAGTGTCAGGTTCTAGGTCTCTAAATGTCACTCCAGCATTGACATCATGCACTCTGTTATATTTCGATGTATAGGTAGGAAAAGCAAAGCATACTGGAGACTCAAGTTGAGAGTAAGTCTTGGAAGTTATTTCTTTCTCCTGTGATTCCTTTGTTTACCTTGTGCTTATCATGGGTGAGAAAGACATTGATGCAAGGGCAGAAATGCTCAGGTAATGGGGCGCCAGCAGCTCACTGTGGAGAAATCATTCATATTGTATCATCAAAATACAGTTCATAAATTAGAATTTGTCAAAAAAATTAGTCAGTGTGACTCACGTCCAGATTCAGGCTCTTCCATCTGGTGGTTTTGTTCCTTTAGGGAGCTTCAGTTTCCCAGCTGTATATCTGGAACCTAGAGGATTTGATGGGACAAGGCCTGCAATGTTCTCAAACGCTGGACACTTCTACAGTGCTCAGAAAATGCTAGTTCCTTTCTGTATCAGTCAGCTTTTCATCACTGGGACAGAATACCTGACACACAATTTAAAGAAGAAAAGGTTTATTCTGGTTCACAGTTTCAGAGGTTTCAGTCCATGCTTGGCTAACTCTAGGGACTTTTTGACAACTGCTAGGTAGATCAAGGAAGGAGAACGGGACAAGAATGTGCCTTTCCAGGTAATATCCACAGTAGTGTCATTCCTTAGAACAGGCTCCACATCCTAACAGCACGTTC
>PVIC010018861.1:0-18148 GCA_004025085.1 Thryonomys swinderianus
AGCTGTTGAATTGATTTCTCATGATCCCTTGCTCTTTTCCATAGATTATACCTTTCCTGCTCACTGGCTGCTATGCTGTCCTCTAGGTCTGAGATTCGGTTCTCTGCTTCATTCATCCTGCTGCGCAAGCTTTCATTCTCCTTCATCATTCCCTGGAGTTCTGCTTGAAGCTGTTTAAAAGGTTCCATTGCTTCTGCTACCTTGGATTCTATCATCTCACTGACCTCTTCTTTAATAATGTCTTTCACTGTGGACAATATCCCTGTTTTGATCTCAGAGGTGAGTTCTGTTTTCCATTTTACTAGATCTGCTTTAGTTACCATCCCCAAGAGTCCTGGTGTTTGAGTTTCAGTTTGCCCTATTTCCCTTTTCTCTGAATTTCCCTGTGGTGGTGATCTTTGTGTCTGGTTTTTTGTGTATTTTCTCATTTCTACTCTTTCATTGTTACTAATGCTATTATTTGCCTGATGACAGGGCAATGTTTGTTGCAGGTCTCTTTCTATTATCTGGGGCCCTTTGGATGTAGTACCTTCCTGGGGTGTCCTCCTTGAATCTGTAAAGACCCTTGAGAGTTCTCAGTTCTGACACATCATGGGAGGTATTTGAGTAGAACAATCACATCATGTTTGTTAGCATAATACAATCAATGCCAATATCAGTATTAAACACAGTAAATAAGACAAAAAGGTTTGTTAGATTCTATACTGGATACTTTGAGCTTATGAGTTACCTCTATGTCTGACTCCTCACTGCACAGCTCCGGGATACAGTGGGCTGCTGGGCGGACTTCAGTCCACTAGTTATGGACTGCACCCTGCAGTCAGGTCCGCGTGCTGCTCCCTCAGTCCACTGGAAGCAAGGCACGGTGGGGCCGCATCCTCTGGGCCTGGTCCGCCCGCAGCTGGTCCCTCAGTCCACTGGAAACACGGCAAGGCGGGCCTGGAGCTGCTGGATCTGGTCCGCCCACCGCACGTTCCCCAGTCCACTGGAATCACAGCACGGTGGGCCTGGAGCTGCTGGTTCCGGTCCGTCCGCCGCTCATTCCCCAGTCTGCTGGAAGCACAGCATGGCGGGCCCGGAGCTACTGGTTCCCGTCTGTCCGCCGCTCGTTCCCCAGTCCGCTGGAAGCACGGCACGACGGGCCCGGAGCTGCTGGTTCCGGTTTGTCCGCCGCACGTTCCCCAGTCCGCTGGAAGCATGGCACGGCGGGCCCGGAGCTCTGTTTAATTTCTTTTGTGACCCACTGGTTGGTTAACAGAGTGTTGTTCAGTTTCCATGTGTTTGTGAGGATCTTGGAATTTCTTCTGCTATTCAGCTCCAGTTTCAAGGCATACTATTGTCTGATAGTATGCAGGGGATAACTTTGATTCCCTTGTGTTTACTTAAGCTTGTTCTATGGACTAGAATGTGATCTATTTTGGAGAGTGATCCATGAGCAGCTGAGAAGAAGGTATAGTCTCACTTTGTAGGGTGAAAAATTCTGTAGGCATCTAATAAGTCCATTTGCTCAAAAGTGTGATTTAGCTCAAGTATTTCCTTATTGATTCTTTGTCCAGTTGAGCTTTCAATTTGTGGCAGTGGAGTATTGAAGTACCCTACTACTATTGTACTTGTGGTTAACTGGCTTTTCATGTCCAATAATGTTTGTTTTACATATTTGGGTGCATTACAGTTTGGTGCATAAATATTTATGATTTTTATTTCTTTCTCTTGGATAGTTCCCTGTACAAGAATATAGTGACCTTCTTTATCTCTTTTTATCAGTTTGGATTTGTAATCTATTTTATCTGATAGCCACTCCTGCTTTTTTGCAGTTTCCTGTGACATGGAGGATTGTTTTCCAACCTTTTATTTTCAGTCTATGAGTTTCCTTCTGAATTAGGTGTGTTTCCTGTATGCAGCAGATTGTAGGATCTTGCTTCTTGATCCAATCTGCTAGTCTGTGTCTTTTAATTGCCCACTGAGTCCATTGACATTAATGGTTATGAGTAATATGGACATATTCAGAGCTGCCATGTTTCCCTGTTCTTGGTTCTTTTCTTCTTTGCTTTTCCCCTTTTCTATTTAGTTTCTTGTTTGCCCCAATGAATTCACTCTCCTGGGTCTCATGGGTATGGAATTTTCTGTGTTCTTTTCCAAGATGTTCTTTAGAATGTTTTGGAGGGCAGGTTTCATATTTGTGAAGTTTTTCAGGTGTTCTTTATCATGGAAGCATTTTAATTTCCTGTCTATTCTGAAAGATAGTTTTGCAGGATACAACAGTCTAGGCTGGAGGTTGTTTTCCTGAAATGCTTGAAATACTTCTCTCCATGCTCTCCTTGCATGGAGTGTTTGTGTTGAAAAGTCTGCTGTGATCCTAATGGGCTTCCCTTTGTAGGTGATTTTCTTCCTTTCTCTCACTGCTTTCAGTATTTCATTCTTTTGTTGTACATCTGGAACTTTGATAATTATATTATGTCTAGGTGTAGATATTTTTATGTCACAGCATTTTGGAGTCAAATAGGCCTCATTTATCTGTAGGTCTATTTCTTTTCCTGTGAAGTTTTCTGTTATCTCTGACAATAGCTTTTTTGTTTTTTACACTGTCTTCTGCTTCCTCAGTGATTCTAATCAGTCTTACATTATTTTTCTTTGAGTCATCTAGAAGCTGTTGGATTGATTTCTCATGTCCCTTGCTCTTTTCCATAGATTATATCTTTTCTGCTCATTGACTGCTATGCTGTCCTCTAGGTCTGAGATTCGGTTCTCTGCTTCATTCATCCTACTTTGCAAGCTTTTGTTGTCCTTCATCATTCCCTGGAGTTCTGCTTGAAGCTGTTTAAAAGGTTCCATTGCTTCTGCTACCTTGGATTCTATCATCTCACTGACCTCTTCTTTAATAATGTCTTTCACTGTGGACAATATCCCTGTTTTGATCTCAGAGGTGAGTTCTGCTTTCCATTTTACTAGATCTGCTTTAGTTACCATCTCCAAGAGTCCTGGTGTTTGAGTTTCAGTTTGCCCTATTTCCCTTTTCTCTGAATTTCCCTGTGGTGGTGATCTTTGTGTCTGGTTTTTTGTGTATTTTCTCATTTCTACTCTTTCATTGTTACTAATGCTATTGTTTGCCTGATGACAGGGCAATGTTTGTTGCAGGTCTCTTTCTATTATCTGGGGCCCTTTGGATGTAGTACCTTCCTGGGGTGTCCTCCTTGAATCTGTAAAGACCCTTGAGAGTTCTCAGTTCTGACACATCATGGGAGGTATTTGAGCAGAACAATCACATCATGTTTGTTAGCATAATACAATCAATGCCAATATCAGTATTAAATAGTGTAAATAAAATACAAAGTTTTTTTAAATTCTGTTCTGAAGACTTTGAGCTTATGAGTTACCTCTATGTCCATATGCCAAAATTTATAATTAATCAGCAATGTGTTTACAACATGTAGATCATAAATGTAGCCTCCAAGCCCTTTGGGGATAAGAGGTCACTGGGGAATCAGGGAGGTAGGCAGACAGAAGGAGAGTGAAAGAGGATTAGCAAATTTATGAAGATCACCTATACTCTAGAATATATGCCAGCAGGTAATAGAGGATAAAAGAGTGTATATAAAACAATACCAACTGTATGCTGTAAGACCATTTGAAACTTTGCACCCCTTCTTATAATAGTACAGGAGAAGAAATAGGTCAGCCTAAGAGTCTTTTAATTCTGAGTATTGCTTCTGACAGGAAGATAGGACAGGGTGTGGGGACTAGAAGTGAATAGAGGGATCTAAGAGTAGATGGCAAAATAGAAGCTAGATTCCCTTTTTTTTTTTTTTATCTTGCCTGGTCTCTCAGCACAGCTCCAGTGTGGAGGGATGCAGGAAATGGCTCCGGCTCCTCTTAGACCTGGGTCCTCACAAAGCAGCTTGAGGGTAGGGTTGGGTCCGGCCAGCAGGCCTCAGTCCTCCATGGTGGTGATGGAGCCCGGGGTCCATACCTGACTCATCACTGCATGGCTCTGGGGTGCAGTGGGCTGGTGGGCAGGCATCAGTCTATGGCTGCTGGAATGGAATGGTGCCCGGTAGCCATATCCACACCCCTCCAGGGTGCAGTGGGCTGGTGGGCAGGCCTCAGTCTGCTGCCACTGGGAACGGGATGGTGCTCGGGTAGCTGAGTCCGCACAGTTCCGGGGTGCAGTGGGCCAGTGGGCAGGCCTCAGTATGCCACCACTGGGAACAGAATGGCGCCGTGATTTCAGTTCTGAGCTGAGGTGCTTAAGTTTTCTTGATGTTTTATTTATTATCACTAAAGCTTTGCAGAAACGTCTTGGTCTAAAGATCAGTGATTCTTCATCTTTGTATACTGACAATCAACAGGGAAGTAAATGGATGCATTTGTTGCATTTCCCTAAAGTAGGCCTTTGAGGAAACTCCCTATTGAACTATTTAGAACAGAGTACCATCATTATCAACACATCATGATGAGATATTTAATCCAAATTTTCATTAAGGATAAATACAAACCATTTTTCATATACAAAGATATTAAAATGTCTAAAAACTTCACTTTTAGAAAATGAGGTGATTATTTCATTTTGCTTGGAACAGCAGTTACACTTTCTCACTGTCAGTGACTACGAAGCAGAGGTGAGGCTTCCCTAGATTTTGGGAGAGTGTAGGCCTTTTAATGCAATGAGATTTTTTTCAACAATGTGATGCTGACAGGAGCAGGATGCTTTAGCTTGGGCATTGTTGGAGTGTCTCCAAAGGCTTGAGTATTAAAATTTAACCCCTTGTGATGTATTAAGAGCATGGAAACTTAACCTCACTATGATGCTTAGAAGCAGATATCTTGGGAGTGATTTGGTTTAGAAAAGGTTGTCATAGTGAAGGCCCTGAGGGTGACTGCTAATATCTTTATAAGCCCTGAGAGAGACCAGAGGACACACATGCACACCCTCTTCATGTCTCACATGAAATGCCCTGAACTGCCTCTGGATACAGCCTCACAGAGTCCGTCAGTCACCCCGAGGTCTTTTTAAAAACAAAATGGAGCTCAATAAACATGTCTCCTTTTTAAAGTCACTCAAGATGGACTAAAAGATAGGAGTTATGAAAGGCTCAGTCACGTGAGACTGCACTAATTTTCTGTTGTATTTTGTCACCAGTTCCCAGGTCTGTCCAGAGGTCTTTCAGTTCTTTTCCAGCAGTGACATTTCTATGATTTTTTTTGCATGTTTTCCCCTTCTATGATTAAGATTAATAATGCCTTTAACCCCTGAACTTCCTAACTTGTGTCTTCTTAATGATTAGACACAAATTTGCTAGGTGAGAAATTCTTTACTTATCCTCTGTATTCTTATTTTTCTAAAGCACCCTCATCAGTATTTCAAGCACTGCGATCTAAGAGAAATTATTGCAACAAAGGACATAAAAATGTAACTCCAGTGAGCACTGGTTTTGATTGTAGAGCATGTTAGACTGTCATCCGGCCTGGGCCAGTTACCATGCCATCTCCACCGTCCAACGGCTTCGGGAGGGTGAGCAGGACGTGGAATCACAACTCCCAGACTCCATATCAGTTGAGAAGCTTCTCCCCTTTATTATGGAACTTACAGGCATTTATATAGGGATACTTGGGATGTGATTGGATGAGAGGGCGGGACCAATGATTGCAGCAGGGTATGATTAGGTGCAAGGATGGAAGTAGCATTTAGCAATGTATGATTGATCTGCATCATCAGCATTATCTGCATCACCTGCGTCAGTGCCTCACTCTGGTTTCTTAAAGGGCCATTGCATCTATTCATCCACCAGTATAGAGAGAAGAAGTGAAAGGACCTGGAGAAAGGTTTGGCCGCATCTCCTCCCTTTTGTTTTTAAAAAGACCTCGGGGTGATTGTGCCTGTCTTAGGTTGTTCCCACTAGAGGAATCTTACCCGTCATTGGCTAATCAGTCCCATCTAGTCCCATCTTGGCTGGTCTGTGTGGCTGCACCTGCCTTAGGTTGTTTCTCTGTGGAGAAATCTTACCTGTCATTAATAGACCAGCTTTCTGGCCCAATTTAGGGGAGGAGAATGTGAGCAACTGATGGGAGCTTAGTACAGATTGGGCTATCATGGATCAACCAGATGCAAACCATCAGATATGATCCAGGACCTTTTACTGGGAGTACACTCATTTTGATGCCTGTGTCAAAAGGATGTTTTACCAGTGGGCCCTGCTTGGCTAAATCTGTCTTTGGGTTTTGCCCTGTCATGTACATCCCCTAAGACTTAGGAGATGTAGACCCACTGTACTTTGCTTAACCACACTTCTACCTGGCTATCATCTCTCTCCTGGTGATGTCATATCGGTTCTGCTAACATGATATTTTGTGAGTTTGAATGTACTGCTGCTGAGCCTTTCCTGTGGTGTTATATACAGTGCAAGTCAGGAGTATTACAATAACCACAAGAACATAAGGGGATCCCAAAATTAGACCTGTGACCCACACACTCAATTGTGACCAACTGCATTGAAGTCCCAACAAGATAGTGCCCCAAAAGTCCTTGAGCACCAGAGAGGCAAGGTCTTTGGTGGCATTTATGTTAATAATAGCTCAGTGAGGTCCTTTAAATGAGCATCATAGGCAGTGTCCCAGGTGTGACACATATAATCAGAGAGGTTGGTGAGTTTGGTGCAGTTTAAGCACTGGTGAGGAGTAACAAACATGCCAGGATAACTGACATGGCATCAGGCATGGGACTTGGTTTCTATGAGTTTCAGTTTTTTACTCATGAGATCTACCTGGGTCTGGAGGGTTAGTACTGCCTTTCAGAGGTCTTTAAGCATTGTGGCTATTTGGCCCAGGGCTTGGGAAGTATTCATGGTGAGATGAGTGATGGCAGAGGCAGTGGCAATTTGGTTATGGAGGGTAATGGAGGCAGTAGCTGCCGCAACTAGAAAGACAATTATCACTATGATAGCAGATGTTCCCAAGTCTTTTTGATAGTGAATGTGTTGGAAGTCTGTTCTAGAACAAAGCACAGTGTTAAAGAGGGAATCAGAGTCTCACCAAGGGTCAGTGAAATTTATGGGAATCCATGCTGTGGGAGAAAACCTGCAAAAGTAGAGGAAACAGGGGCGAGAATGGTTGAATCATTTTGGTGAGATACAGGACATCAGGGCAACAGTTAAATTCTTGGCTAGAGGTTGACTTGTGCATGATCAGCTGGTATCAGATGTCAGAGTATGAGCAGAAGAGTCATCAGGATCATTTTCAGTGGCTGTTTGCTTGAGTGATCTCATCACTGGCTGTGAACAGTAAAGCTTGACGTTTTTTACTGGGATCCAGACAGGTTGAGGTGAGTCCTGTGGAAAAAGACAGGCATATTCGCACCCCATGGTTAAAAGTGGTAGTGGGCCATGGGTTAGGTTGGTGCAGGGATCATGCCACAAGACAAGGGGGGCTTGGTGGGGCTGTACTGAATGGCTTCCTATGTCACTGTGATGGGGAAAGACCTTGATCATTAAAGGAAAGGAAATTGATGGTGAAAAGGGCAAGTGCAAGTTTATCTGGTGGGGAAGAGCCTGTGGTAGAGGTGGCCTGTTTTTTAAGGGTGTTTTTAATTGTTTTGTTTGCCCTTTCTACAATTGCCTGTCCATGTGGATTATAGGGACTGTCCATGGAGTGATGAATGTGATAGTCAGCAAGGAAGGAAAGGAAATCTTTAGAGGTATAACCTGGGTCATTATCGGTCGTGAGTTTATAGGGAACACCCTTAATGGCAAAGCAATGGAGAAGTCATTGGGGAAATCTGGGGGAGAGGTAGTAGAAGCCAAACCTGTGCGAGACTGGAGGGTAAAGTGACCACATATCATCACCCTGGGGCTTGTGACTCCAAGATGGCAGAGCTAATGTGGTAGCCTGAGAGAAAGGTGATGGCATGCCGGAGCAGCATGTGTGTGTGTGTGGGGGGGGGTGATCATGGTGCAGAGGATCACAGCAACAAAAAGAACAGTGAGCATACCAAGTAAATTATGAATGGAGGGGTTACGGAAGGCAAGGCAGAACATGAGGGGAAGGTATGAGGAGCTGGGGGAAGCAGTCGCCTGATAGGTGGCTGTAGAGCCTGATGAGCTCAGGGTGGCTTCATCCTGTTAGGAAGGGCCAGAGCCTGGTAGGCAAAGATTGAGGGGGAAGGTGAGCAGTTGCCTGATGGGAAGTGCTAGGGCCTTGTAGGCTAAGGTTGAGGGGCAGGCTGTTGCTTGATGGGCAGTGGTAGGGCCTGATAGGCGAGGGTTTAGTCGAGGAAGTTTGCAGGTGGCATATATGGGTGGAGCATCAGGAGAAAGAGCCAGAAGAGATGCTGAGGGACAGGGGAGGGGTGACTGAGGTAGCTCAGTGCCATTTTGGGATGATTTGGCACCAAACAGGATGTTACCCATTGTATAAAAGGGTCCTAATGCAAACAGACAATAAGAGTACAGAGACTGAAGAGGAGAAAGAGAGAAAAGGCAACAGTAGCATGGAGGTATGTGAGTGAGTCGTGGAGAGGGGGGAACCAAAATGAGTGAGTGGCGAGAGAAATAAGTAAGAAGAAAAATAAGTAAAGAAGAAAACAGCAGCAGAGGAGGGCTGTACGAGGACTCCACCAAACAGGGTGCCAGGGAGCCAGTCACTGGCTTTGCCTTAGTGATCAAAACAGGTTCTGAAAAAGAACTGTAGTACACCAAATTGCACAAACATCTTGATTCAAACTAATAATGTTCCCATTAAAGTTGTTTTATGACATTCTTCGAAGAATATTTCTCATAAAGGTATAAAGTCCTTTTCTTCCTGTATGCCTTCATGAAGTGTCTAATGAAGAGAAGTGGTGTTAGGACTGAAATTGGTCTCCTTTTAATATCTGGTCCTCTGTATCCCTGAAAAAGGGTAATTAACATTTCAAGCAGGACAGAAGTAGATGTCATCACACTAGTCAGAACCACATGCAATTTACACTGTATAAATTATTTCTGGAATTATCTATTTAGTATTTTCAGACCATGCATGACTGCAGGTTACTGAAACTGTGAGAGGCAGGAGCTTACAAATATAAGGACTATCTCAAAAGGGAACTTTTAGACATCCTACCAGAGGACCCCTACCTGAATGTGCAGGAGTGATAAATGGGTACATTCAAGATAGAAGTTCTGTCTTCAAGGCCATTGGCTTCTGAGCAGTAAGAACTTTGTAAACCAAAACACCTTTAGATACTAGTCAAAATCTTTCAAGAAGAGATCTAGAATGAAATGTCTGAGGTGAATGCAATTCCTAGTTTATTTTTTTGAGAACACCACACCGATTTCCATAGTGGTTATACTATTCCCACCAACAATGTAGAATATAATAACCTAGATATTGGCCTTGTGTCCAAGAAATAGATGACCAAATTTTTCCCATTATCTATGTTGTCTATTTTGTTGGTTATTTATTTTGCAGTTCAGGAGCTTTAAAATTTGATATGATACCAGTTTGATTCTTGATATTATTTCTTGTACAATTGGAGTTCTGTTCAGAAAGTCCTTGCTTATGCTTGTATCTTTGAGTTTTACATATTTTATCCTCCAGAAATTTAAATGCTTATATTTTAGTATTTAGATTGCTGATCCATTTTTATTTTATTTTTCTTCCTGGTGAGAGCTACAGGTCTAGATTCCATCTTCTGCATGTGGATAGCCAATTTCATCAATTCCTTTTACTAAAGAGGTTATCTTTCCTCCCCGGTATGTTTTTGGCCCTTTGGTCAAAGATCCAATAGTTGAGTGTGCTTGAGGGTTTTCTCCACATTCTCTGTATCATCCCATTGGTTCATGTTTTTGTTTTTGTTTTTGCACCAGTGCCATTCTGTTTCTGTCACTGTAACTTGATAATAAAACTTGAAGTCCAGTGTTGTGATTCCTCCTGTTTTGCTCTTCTCCAAGATTACTCTTGCAATCCTAGGGCTCTTCTGGTTCTATATAAATCTTAGACTTGTTTTCTCTGATTCTGTGAAGAATACTGCTAGCATTTTGACTGGGGATGCTTTAATATTGTATATAAGTTTTGAAGGTATGGGAAGTTGGACAATATTAGTTCTCCCTATGAAGAAACAGGAGATAGATATCCTTCCATTTTCTGATATCCTCTTCCTTCTCCTTTTCCTGTATTGTAGTTTATGTTGTAGAGGTATTTTACTTCCTTAATTACATCAGTTGCTAAGTTTTAATTTTTATTGATGTAGTTTAAATGATATTACTTGCTTGCTTTCTTTCTCAGTAAATTCTCAGTATAGTAAGCAAATAATATCATTTAATATCATATATATATAATATATATTAGTACAGTAACAATTCATACTCATATTTATTCCAGCACAGTTTATAAGGCAAAATCTTAGAAGCAGCCTATATGTCATCATCAGATGAACTTCTAAAGAATATGTGGTATTCAGAGGGGGACCAGGGGCCCTACTCTGTCATTAAGGAGGATTAACTTGAGTCATTTGTTGGAAAAAGGATCCACCTTGAAACTATAATGTTAACTGAAATAGATGAGCCACACAAGCTTAACTATCACAAATTTCTCTTATATAAGAAACCCAAAATATAAATTATTATAAAACAAAATAAAGAATAACAGGAAACCAAGGGATAGATCTTCTGCAAAAGGGAAAGGGACCAAGAGATGGGGGGAGGGGAGAGGGAAAATAAGGAAAGGGGTGAAGATGCACATACCAACTCCCATGATGAATGTAATCATAATATAACATGGATATGTGCTAACAAAATAAAAATAGTCAAAGAGAATAGGAGTAATTCTTGAACATATCATCAAATTTGCCACATTACCTTCATTCTTTTATTTTTTATTTTTTAGACAGGGTCTTGCTTTGTAGTTCAGGCTGGCCCTGAGCTCATTATGTAGCCCAGGGAAGCCTTGAACTTGAACTCAGCAATCCTCCTGCCTCTGCCTCCCAAGTGCTGGGATTAAGGCATGAGCCACCATGCTCGGCATTGTGGTGTGTGGTACTGATTGCTGGTAAGCATGAGTCACCACACCAAGTACTGTTGTATGTGGTTACTGGGGAGCAAACCAGGGACCTTGCACTTACTAGGCAGATGCCAGAACCTCTGAGCTAAATCCCCAGCCCTCCACCTTCATTCTTTTATAGAAAACAGTGACTGAGCCCAAGCACTAAATTCATAAGAGTAGAATGAAAACACAGCCTTTTCTATTCTGGCACCAAGATCACCACACCTTACCGTAGGGAATGACCCTCACTGAGTATCTGTCAAATGAATTAAGAAATTGGTTTGACACTGACCTTTTTCCTAGAATTTGTTACCTAATAGTGCAGTGAGAAAATACACAGCATTGGAGTAGAATGACATAACATAACCAAACTTCTTCAAGAACAAATTGGGAATTAAGGAAGCGAATGCTAAGAATTGTTGTACACTCCCTTATTTTAGAAAGGCAGTTAAATTAGCCCTCCATGTAGATGACAAGATTCCATATAGATGACAGATAGATGATAGACAGATAGATAAATAAATAGAGAGATTATAGAGAGATAGATTCAGATCTATATTATCATTTGTCCTGAAAAGATATACTTGCTAACCATTGTGGAGATAGCTTCCATCTGAGGTTTTTATTTAACTATCTGAACCAAAGAATCATATTGTTTAGTTATATTTTCACTTGATGGTACATACATTTAAACAAAATGAAAAATAAACAACAGCAAACAAGTGGTGGAGCCACTCACTAAGTGGAAAACAAATTTCTCTTGACCTCAGAGACACCTCTAGTACATTATACAGTCATTAGAGAAGCATATAGACTGAAAGCCGGGATGAGCAATGTGCCAATTTCTAATTATGGACATATCTCCATTTCCTAGCTATTTATTTTTCAGATATTAGAGAGTATAATAGTAAATTCACTGTGCTTCTGAGTTTCATCCATATAATTTATGAACTAAAACATCCTTCATACAGCAAGATGTCCTATTGCTTGAGAATAATTTTGAACAAATAATTTTAAAATTTATTAAATTTTATATACTGTAATGAGGTGTAAGCCTAAAATGCTAATGACCGTCGTGGACAAGAATTATTTCCACCTCATTTTTTTTTTTTTTTGAGACATGGTCTCACTTTGTAGTTCAGGTTGGCCCTCAGCTCACTATGTAGCCCAGGCAAACCTTGAACTCAGCAATCCTCCTGTCTCTGCCTCCTGAGTGCTGGGATTACAGGCGTGAGCCACCACACCCTGCATTGTGGTATGTGTTATTGATGGCTAGTGGGCGTGAGTCACCATGCCCAGCATTGTATGTGGTTACTGGGATCGAACTCAGGACCTTGCACTTGCGAGGCAGGCGCCAGAACCACTGAGCTAAATCTCCAGCCCCTCCACCTCACTTTAAGGTGATGGTTAACTTCTAAAGAAAAATATAGTGTTATTATCTTCAAAATAATGATTCAACTTATTTTGTGATGAGGAAGTTGTCCTTACATTTAGCGCATTAGTTATGTATCCTTATCCCATGTCTTTTTCTCTCATCCCTATTCCATCAACCATTAAACTTATTACTATTAGTTTTATTTACATTTCCTTAAATGTGTATTTCCCAATAGTAAAGATTCAGTAAATCAATACAGGCTTAACTTTTTTACATTATCCATTTTTTTTTTTTTCCTGGGAACCAACTGCTATTTTCATGATGAAATAATGAGAACTTGCCCTGGCAACATCTCTGGGAATTTAGGTTAAATCACTGGTGTTCTGAAAATTCTAATATTATTAGTCAAGCACAGAATGTCATAGCCAAACATTTGAGGCTCATTTGTGTGTCCCAAAGTCATGTCAGTTAATGAGGTCTTGTGAAGATGGAACTCACTTTGCTGAGAGAGAAACTAATGATTAAATCTGAAAGAGCTAATGTCAAAGTAACATTTTGATCATCTGTTCCTTATTTGACTTAATAACATATTTTTCTATCTTTTGTTGGAATGAAATATATCTTTTTCTTTTACTTTTTTGCTATTCTGACAGTTCTGTTCTTTTTTTAAAGATTTGAATCTTTATTGGTACATTTTCTGTGCACATCATGAGCACAGCCAACCCTGAGAATTTGTACCAGAAGACTGGTACAACCACTGTAGAGATCAGTGTGAAGATTCCTCAGAAAACTAGGATTAGAGGTCCCATTTCTCCCTGCTATTCCCCTGCTAGATATATACACACAAAAAAATTTAAAATTGGGTCCTATATCTTTATTTTTAAAATTTTTTTTTTTTGAGAAAGGGTCTCATTTTGTAAGTCAGGCTGGCCCTGAGCTCACTACATAGCCCTGGCAAGTCTCAAACTCAGCAATCCTCCTACCTCTGCCTTCTAAGTACTGGGATTACAGGTTTGAGCCACCACACCTAGCATTGTGGTGTGAGGTATTGATTGCTAGTGGGCATGAGTCACCACACCCAGTATTGTGGTATGTGGTTACTGGGGATCGAACCACGGACCTTGTGTTTGCTAGGCAAGCGCCAGAACCACTGAGCTAAATCTCCAACTCTAACACATATTTTATAAATCTGACAATACCAAGAAATTAATTATATACTGCAATGATACTTAAAGCTATGTTCACTAGCTGAGCATGGTGGCTCACACTTGTAATCCCAGCAGTTGCGAGGCAGGGGCAGGAGCATTGCTAAATTCAAGGCTTGCCTGGGCTACATAATGAGCTCAGGACCAGCCTGAACTACAAAGCAAGATCCTGTCTCAAAAAAAAAAAAAAAAAAAAAAAAGATATGTTCACAAAGTGCTTGCCTTTCTTAAGAACAACTATAAAAGCAACAAGAAAAGAAGAAAACTTCTCAAAAAACTTAGAAAACATTTAGAACCCTGAATAACAATTGCAAAAGGAAAAAATACTTCATAAACATGGAAAGATGTGACAGTGCTGCAGTTGTATTATAGATCTCGGACCAAGATATGAAGCTGACACCCAATATTGCATACACGGTAGAAACTCAGTATTTCTTTACCAAAAAATGGAAACATACCATATTATGTATATACCTTTGACTTTAAGAAGCAAAAGGAAAATTAGGCTGCATGAAAAAAATGCACAGCAAAATTATATTTGTAGAAATTACCTATCTGTTTAGTCTGATGTGAGATGAAGAAAGCGAAAAACTGTTTATCTGCAAGAACAAGGAAAAATAGAGGTTAAAGGACAATATCCAGGTCTGCACTGAAATCAAATCATGCCAGCTTTGGAGCAAGTTTCTAGCCTCATACTTTAAAGTACCATGCACATAGCCTGCCCATGAGAACTTTGCCTCCCTCAGATATGAATGATCAAAATCCCCACAAGGTCTACAGAAATTATGAGAACAAAAGATAGAAAAAGATCTGAAGCATAAGTATGTCCAGGAACAGGCAAAAGCAAAAGCAGTTGAGTGGTGTGACTGAAGCAGAAAAACCACCGCAGATAATCATAGTTTGACCAGTTCTTTGCTGTGATAAAAATAAAAAATTGTCCTGTTTCAAAAATTATATATAAAGACAAGACTTTTTGAAAAAGTGTAGAAATGGAAAAACTATAAAAGAAGGTGAAATTGCTGGGTGTGGTGGCTCACGTCTGTAATCCCAGCACTTGGGAGGCAGAGACAGGAGGATTGCTGAGTTCGGGGCTCGCCTGGGCTACATAGTGAGCTCAGAGCCAGCCTCAACTACAAAGCGAGACCCTGTCTCAAAAAAAAAAAAAAGAAGGTGAAATAAGACTTGGCAAAGCTTGGGGGAAACTTGGAGTAAAAAAATGGTGGTAGAAAGGGAGGCAAAATTGGAAGGTGTGAGCAACAGAGTGTAAAAAACACTGAAAACAAAGTAGATGCAGATTATAAAAATGAACTCAGAAGATGTAGAATTAATAGCTAAATAATAATAGAAAAAATGGAGGAAGAGGAGCAGAGAAAGCTCAACTATACATAATTTATTTTTCTTCTTTTCTGCTATTCCTGGAAATAAACTAGATATAATGGAACAGAAAATTATTGAAAGATACAAGTTGATAAAACTCTCAGTAAACAAAAACATAAATTTATATATTTAAGGGAACTATCTTTTGCAGGAAAAACTACATCAAATATTCTGCCAAAAAAGACATAATTTAGTAAAATCTCTGGTTATCAAAAGTACAAAAGGAATATCTGGCAATTGGGAAAAACTGCAAAATTGCTCAAAAAGGAAAAAAATTCTCTCTTTTATTGTATGGTGGCACATGCTTGTGATCCCAGCTATTTTGGAGGCTGAGACAGGAGGATTGTCCCAGCCTGCACAATTTAGAAAGTGTCTGTCTCTAAATAAAAAAAATAATAATAAAAGGAGCTGGGAGGTAGTTTAATGGTACAACACTTGTTTAGCATGTGCAAGGTCCTGATTTAATCCTCAGTACTAAGAAATAAGGAGATAGAAAAAGAAAGAAAAAGAGAGAGAGAAAGAGAGGAAGGAAGGAAGGAAGGAAGGAAGGAAGGAAGGAAGGAAGGAAGGAAGGAAGGAAGGAAGGAAGGAAGGAAGGAAGGAAGGAAGGAAGGAAGGGAAGAAGAGATTGAGCAAAGTGTTTGCAAAAAGAGATAGGTCCCAAAAGATCCACCTAAACTGTCATTAAAATATGAAAGCAAAGGAGAAAACACATGATAATCTCAGAAAAGAAAGTTCAAGAATATTATCCTTATGCACTTCTCTTGAAACCAGTAAAATAAATGTCAACCCACTAAGAAAAAACAACAACTGAACGAGGATGAGGATGAACCCTGAATATACTTAATATACACACTAGACTAAACCAAGGTAAGGGATAGAGAACATTAATCAATATTTCAAACAGGCAGGGAAGGGAATGCAAAAAGATGTTGTAAGCATGCTCATTTCTTTCTTTTGTTTCCTTTTCATTTTTATGACAGTATACATTTACAATATATAATAATCTTAATCATCTTGAGGAATAATATGTGAACATAACACAGGTTCACATAGTAATCAATTTTTATATTCCCTTCCTCTCCCACCGATCCAATTCCTCCATCACCATACTGCCTTCCTACCTCCAAAGAGTCTACACCTATTACCCACCATCTCTCTTTTATTTTGCTCTTTAAATTACTCATATTTTTCATTTCTCATTTAAGAGATATTTTACCTCCTCTGAGTCTAATTTATTTCACTCAACCCTATGATCTCAGGTTGTATTCATTTTTTCTAAAATTATTCAAATGGTTCCTTCTTTGTAGCTCAATAGTATTCCATTCTGTATGTTACACCATATTTTCTTTCTTTCTTTATCTTTTTGAAGGTCATATAAATCACTTCTAAGATTTAAATGTTATGAGTTGTGTTCCTATGTGGGTACTAATGTGTCACTGTAATATGGTATCTTTAATCTTTCAGGAAGATATCCAGAGCAAGTATATTTGGGTCCAATGAAATTTCTAGTTTTAATTTTATGAGGAATCCTCACACTTATTTCCATAGTAGTTATACTAGTTTACACTTCCAAAACAATGTAAAAGATTTCCTTTCACCCCACAATCCTGCCTGCATTGTTTTGTGAGCTCTTGATGATAGCTATTCTTTCTGAAGTAAGATGTAATCTTAGTGTTGCATTGATGTGCATTTCCTTTAATAAGCTAAATGTGATAAACATTTCTCATGTATTTATCAACCATTTATACTCCTTGTAAGAAACATCTACTCATTTCAGTTTTCTTTTGCTTTTAATAGTCAAAGTCCAAAACATATTATTTGGAGATCATAAAATACATAATTGAAGAGATATTTAGTAATATAAAATAATTCTTTACAGTACAAAAAGAAAATAAAAACAAGAAGATAATAGAAAGTTCCATAAATTAAATCTTGGAGGAAATGAGATAGTTGCCTTCCCTCTCTCCCTAAGATATTGTTGCTAGATGTTAGCAGATGTAGATTCAGAGTGATAAATTAAATACACACACACACACACACACACATACACACAAAATTGGGGCTTGAACCCAAGGCCTTTGGACTGACATCCCTAGCCCTTTTCTTTTCATTTATTTATTTATTTTTAATTTGAATCTTTATTGGTACATTATATATACACATCATGATCACACTCAATATTGGGAATTTGTACCAGTACATGACACAATTAATTCTCATTTTTTTCCCATTCTCCCACCCACCCTACAAGCCCCACCCCTGTATATATGAGCTTTGTTTCCCTTTCTTTATTACCATCATATTTTTCTTCCCCTTGTTACCCCTACACCCCACTTCCCTTTGAATATTTTCTATTTCACAACATCTACCATATATTCTAGAGTTCATTTACATATTCAGTTTCTCATAGCAGAGAAAAGATGTGATATTATTTTTTAGTTTTAATCAGATTTTTACTAAGCTGCCCAGACTAGACTCGAATATGTGATTGTCTCAACTCAGGCTCCCAGAATGCTAGAATTACAGGCCAGTGGAACTATGCTAAGCTCTAAATTGTAGAACTATAAGTTCTAACGTTATTTAAACTGTTTCAGAATACATAAAGTATACTTTCTCAGTTATCTGTGAGATAATAATAAGAATGAACTGAACTGCAAATCCAAAAAAGAAAACACATACACACAGAATCACAGACGCAAAATCCTAATAATTAACAAACCTAAAACATATTTTAAAATTATATATTAGGAATATGTACTTTCAATAACACAATACTCCCACTTGTAAAATGTATTAAGTACATTTAACATTTATTTAACATTCCATGAAATACAAAGAAAAATGATTTGTGGAATTACACATTGACATGTTTTTAATTAAATGTTTTAATAAACATGTGTCTAGATCTGTGCTGCTATTACAAAATATCTATGGCTGAGTAATATTCAAAGGATAGAAACTAATTTTCTCACACTCTGGAGGCTGGGAAGTCCAAAATCAAGGTGCCAACACTCAGTATCTGGTAAGAGCTGTTCTTGCAGCTTCCGAGGTGAGCATGCTGCCACGTCCTCGGTAGCTAAAAAGGATGAAAAGGAGAGATGCTATTCCCCCGGCCCTCAGAGAAGATCATCAGTCCTATTCACCCTGAGCTCTAGTCTTTCTTACAAGCCTTACTTCTCAA
>PVIC010018861.1:18248-31237 GCA_004025085.1 Thryonomys swinderianus
TACCCATATCCCTACCCACTCCCCCCTCCTCCCCCCTTTATACATGCTCTTTTATTTTCTTTCTGTATCATATTTATTCCTTCCCCTCATCACATTCCCACACCAAGTTTCCTATAGAAATATTCCACTCTATAAAATCTGTCCTACTTTCTAGAACTCATTTGCATCTACAGGTGTTCATGCCAAAGAGAAGATCCGGAAATTGTCTACCTGTGATCTATTGATTTCACTTATTAGTATATCCTCCAGGTGTCTCCATTTGCACCTAAATGGATCGATCTTATCATTCTTTATGGCAGAGTAATACTCCTATAATGGAGATTTAAGTTTGAGTGTAAATATTGGGAAGGATACATTCAAACCATAGTAATATGAATAGTTGAAAACTGTTCGTATATGATAAAATACCTACTAAGCATTTTGCAAAGTTGGAAATAATCCTGTTAAAGTCATAATCACGATAAGCATAGCTACTTCAGTCAACATTATTTAATCTGTTCTATTGTTTTCCAAATAATTTAATCATGTACGTGAAACCTCAAGAAAATCACCTGGAAACATTTTGTAAGTACAATAGTAACCGTATAACATACTAAGAGCTAGTACTGCACTTACAATAGTTAGAGAGGTAATAACATACTTAAATATAAATATCAGGGAATTGGGTTGCAAAATCTCCATGCCGTCAGTAAACATACAGGAATGTAACCCACAAAGGCACTTTATTATTCCACTGCATGCAGAGGAGGTCCACCAAAGCAGATTGGCGACCCCATCTCATTGTAGCACACATTTTTTTTTTTTTGAGACAGGGTCTTTCTTTTGTAATTCAGGCTGGCCCTGAGCTCACTATGTAGCCCAGGCAAGCCTTGAACTCAGCAATTCTCCTGCCTCTGCCTCCCTAGTGCTGGGATTACAGGCTTGAGCCACCACAGCCAGCTTCACACACTTTTTATAGGCAATTTTTAGGTCACACACGCACAAGAATATTTTTTAACATGACTGGTTATAACAAGGGTGAGGTTATACTTGTCTTTTACTATTGGTGTTGCAGCAAAGGGAGTTGAAAGTACTCAAGAGACACAGGAACTTGGGTAAAGGAAAGAAGTTTATTCGCTAGTAAAGGTGAGCCAAGAGGGAAGTGAGCCCCACTCAGGTTGACTGACTGACCCCTTATTCCAATTTTGCAACAGTTATATAGAAACGGGGAGGTGACATACCGATTACAATCTTAGGTTTCACAGATCTGCTCCCAGGACCTTATCCGTTTCCATGGTTGCAAATTTAGTGAGTAGGGGAGGAAGGTGGGCAGAAGGTTGGGAGGTTACAATTTACTACACCTGGGAGTTAACAGCGACCTTCTAAGGGTGGGAGTGTCACTTAACATTACAAATCAGCTAGGGGAACCAGACTCCACAGGGTAAACAGATGGCCAATGAAGTCAAAGGCTACTATCATTCACCCCATTCTGAGGGAGGATGGGCACCAGCTAGGGTCCTGGCTGTAGCCCTTAGGCTTTCAGTGGCGCTCCTGCAGTCAGGTTTCCCATGACACTGGAGGATACTGTCTTCATCTTGTTCAACTCCTCACAACTAGGATGGAATGTTCTGCGGTTCTCCTTTGATCTAACTTGAAGCAATACAAAGGAACAGGCTTCCTGTGGTTGATTTGTGTAAGGAGGACAGGCAGTTACTCAGTTACAACTGTTATCTACAGATCTTCTCAAACCTTTGATTACACAAGACGCAGCTATGCTCACTAACCTTCTATCCCAGATGAGGGGTCATTGACCTTTTAGTCCAGATGAGAGGAAGTCATAAAAGTTGAGACTCTCTGGCTTCAGAATAAATAAAATATTTAGAAATAAAAATAGATGTGTAAAATGTATAGGAAGAAAGCTAAATGTGCCCAGAGATGAAAGCAGAGAGTAAAATTTAAAAAAAAAAAAGTCAGACTAAATTTCTGGACAAAAAAACTAAACTCATGGAGCTTTATTCTCTCTCACTGATCTCAGGGTTTAGCATGGAATCAAATCCTAATTAACTATATTCCCAGCTTCCACTTACCTTTGTCTTCTGAACAGATAGTTAGGGACTTTTACAAGGCATTGTGAATGGGGCCTCAGGCCCTTTTCAGAGACAGGAAAAATCCCATGGGGAAAGGTACCAAGGCTGGAAGTCTTTGAAAGAGCCTGATATTTAATTCTCTGTGTAGCTAAAGGGAACAAGGCTTGAAGGCTTGGTGTTGACTGGTGTAGTTGTGCTAACTCGACCTGACCTTCCAAAGATCAAGAGGGAAGAGTTGGATGGATGGAATCTTTCCTAGGTTGAAGGTCAGCTGAGAGGGGAGAAGCTGCAGATAAACAATGAAACCTCTGCCTTTCAGAAATACTGGGATCTGCACCATTCAGGGTCTCCCAGCAACCAAACTTGTGTCTAATTAGTAATGGAAGAAAATGACCCCTCATCTGGCTGGCAGAGCAGTGAGAGAAGACTACCTGGCATTGAGCAGGCTCTCACAAATGAGGAATGTTTTTCTAAATATCATCAAAACCCTAGAAACCATAAAGTATTAAGCAATTTTATCCAGAAAACTATCCAAAGACTAAGAAGTCTCAAGAAACATAAAAACATTAGGGGAAGAAATATGAAACTGTTGAAAATATAGTAAGCTGACATCTGAGACAAAGGATTATATTTTAAAATGGCCCCAAGTAGTGTTTCTAAAATTAAGAAGGACTAATAACCCAATAGAAATACATTCAAAAATAATGAATAGTCACAGACAAGGAAATGGAAATGACTCTTCAAAATATGAAAAGATTTTATTTTGCCGATTACGAGATGAATTCATATGAAAAGTACATATTTCTAAAGATCAGATAGTTGTTAACCTGATGTTTTGAGTGAGAGCAAGAAGGAAGCGTTTCCCTTTCTTGGCTGACTAGGTCCCCACTGGGGTGGTATGCTTGGGCAGTGATCTGTGGCAGGATGTTAGGCTGTGTACTTGCTGACTGGACAAGGTACACAGGTAAACAATCATACAAGTGAAGCAGGAGAGTTAAAGCCTAACTCCCCACCTGAAACACGAGTTCGTGTTCTCTAAAAATGGAAGAATGAATTTTAGGAATGACGGAGGTTTGAGTAGGAAAATTTTAATGAGAGAGAGAGAGCTTCTGCCTTAAGAGAGACAGAAGAGGGGCCTGGAAAGTGGGTAAGCCCCCTACCTCACTTTTTAGAGGGCTTTTATGGAGCAAAGCCAGGAGGTGAGGCGGGTCTGAAATAGGGGGCTACCAATAAGATTCAAAAAAGTGGACGGGTTACAATTAACCAAAGAGTACAGTGAGGAATTAACAATAAGACAGGAATTTTGACTTTGACTCTTTTCCGGGGAGGTGGGTTAAAGTCTCAGCCCTCCACCCCAGGAGGTCCGCGCCTTCTTTAGAATATCTGATGGCTGCCTGTTTGGAATTTCAATGAGCTATTTATCTAACATGTGTGGAGTAGCTTTTCTCTGGCAGCAGTAACCTCCAAGTTGGTTTTTTTGTTTCTTTTCAAGGGCCAGTCCTATCCATCTGCCTACATATGTCTAGCTGGCTTTTCTACCTATAATACAAGGGAGCCCTGCTAACACATGGGAGCATTCTCAAAGTGTTCATTGTGTCTTTAGTCCTCTGTTTTAGTACAAGTTATGCCATGCCTGCTAATAGATTTCTATAATTTAGCCAGTCACTTCCGTGAGAAACATGTGCTTAGTTTCAAATAAATGTCAATACTCAGACCATAGGCCACTACTAAATAAGGACCTGGACTTACTTAATGTAGTCTTCAAAGTCTCTCTGCAGACTCTAGTCATGAAATTTTAAGTGATATGACCAAGGATGTAGAATAAAATACTTCTACTGAGGTAAGATTTGGTCTCATATTTTTTCATGTGTGTTCTACTAAACATGGTTCTCTGGAGAATCACTCAGAAAGATCTGAAAGTACACATACTTCATCCACCTATAATTTTTTTGTTTCATCATTCATCACTGTCTATCTGGAGTTAGAGTCAGATATCACAAGTTAAGAGGCTTGGTTCCACAAGACTGCCCCAATCTCAGAAGCTAACATCACGACCAAGAGCTTCTCTTTTGCCAACCAGCTATAAATCAAGGACACTCACCAGCCCTTCATCAGGTTCAACCATTTGCTAGAACAGCTCTCAGAGTTCAGCAAAGCTGTTTGCTTGACCTTAAAGTTTATTATAAAAGGTACAACCCAGAAATAGATCAGTAGAGATGGGTGGAGTAAGGTATGAGGGTGCAGAATTTCCATGTCTTCTATAGGCTCCACATCCTGTCAGATCTCTTTATGTTCACCAAGTTAGAAGCCTCCTCAGTTCCATTACTTAGGCGATTACCTTGTAGATTTTACTGTATGGATAAGGTTGGTTAAACAATTTGTCATTTGCAGTCAACTCTTATGAAAGGCCCTCTGTTCTCCCAGGAGGCAAAGGAGTGAAGCTATGAATTGCAGTTCTCTGCTATGGTTTACATGTGACATCAAATGTCCCCTGAGGATTCAAGTGTTGGAAATTGGTCCCCACTATGATGGTGTTAAGATGGTTGAAGATTTAAGATGTGGGCCCTAAAAAAGATAATCAGATTACAGGGCAGGCACTGTCCTCAGAAAGGAATAAGGCTGGCTGGGGAAATTGAGTTACCTCTCCGGGGAGTAGACTGCTATAAAACAAAGCTGTCATAGCTTGGTGTCTGCCCTTTGCCTTTCTCCACCATGCTTTGACACACCCAAGGGGTCTCACCAGGGTACAAGTGCATGCTCAGATCTTCCAAACTGCAATTAGTAAGCATTTCTTAATAAAGACCCAGGTCTTGGATATTTTTTCACAGCAACATAAAACAGACTACCATCTCCTCTATTCACATGGTTGGTTTCTCTAGTGACCAGCTCCCATCCTGAAGCTCTAGAAGGCACCTTACATTGACTCATCTCATTACCACACAAAGGATACTCTCTGGCATTCTGAACTGGGTACTAGAGCAAGGACCAAATATGAAAGGTAATCAAAATATGCAGTGGATGCTGAAATTAAATATATATATATATATATATATATATATAAAATAAAAGACACATGGCCATTAATCTCCCTCAAAATATACACCTTCCTTCCAAGCACATTTAACCCCTCATTCTTGCCACTTTGTGAAGCAGTTCTGTGTGACTTTGACTCTTCCCCAATGTCAAAATGATCAGCAAAGGTAAACATTTTTGGCTCTGACAGGATATTGAGGCAGCCATGACTGTACAACTAAATAAACTAAGGCAAGAAGGCTTCCAGAACTGCTTCAGAAAGTAACAAGAATAGGATAAGTATGTGTAAAGTGAGAACGAGTGTTTTGAAGATGATTAATGGCAATAGATATTTTAATATAATAAAGCTTTTTAAGCTTAAATATCCATTATATTTTTCAATCACGTGTCATGTATGTTTCCTGTTGTATTAAAGCCCTACATTGTCTTATATAGCAGGGTGGGTCTGGGTCTCTAGTTTTTCAGTGCACTTATAAAAGTGCTTATAGGTATTTAAGTGCCTTTGAAGGAGGAAGATTGCTCATTCCATAGCATCTTTGTCATTGATATCTTATAATTCCTGATTTAAAGAGCTCCTATTCAAACAAAGTACTTGGGATTATTTTCTATGCAGTGAGGGGGGGTTATTAAACAGGAGGAAATAAAATATTTGAATTGAATAATAGCTACAAAGCTATCATTTTATCTCTTTTTTTTTTTTGAGACAGGGTCTCACTTTGTAGTCAGGCTGGCACTGAGCTCACTATGTAGCCCAGGTAAGCTTCGAATTCAGCAATCCTCCTGTCTCTGCCTCCCGAGTGCTGGGATTACAGGCGTGAGCCACCACACCCGGCCATTTTATCTCTTTTTAAAGCCATTAAAATTCATCTATTATACCACCTCCTCAAAAGACCTAACTAAAGTTGACAGAAAATATTGTAATTAACAGTGTAGTAATTTTCATTTTAAATATTTGACATATTTATAGTTCTTTGGTAGGAAAATCATTATTTCTCTTTATTATTTAAGTTGCCTGTGCCCAAGAGAATCACATAATTATAGCATTGTATAAACTGAGTTCAAGGAGCTATGTTTCACTTATCCTCTCCCAGTAATACATCATTCTATGGACATTGAGATTTTAAAATGTCATTGTAAACCCATTGGTGTTGTTTAAAATACTGTGAGAGTATAAGACAGAGTTGGTTATTTTGTATTGGTGCAAACATGAAATATTCAGGATAAGTAAGCTCCGTATATAGAGAGTATAATAAAGAGTAAACCCTCTAAAATGTTTCACAAAATCAAATTAATTTTTATAACTTCAGAAAAGATGCCTTCAATGACCATGTCTCCAGGCCTTGCCGCCTTCCATTATGAAAGAATGGAGCCTGACATGTACACACTGGTGGTGGGGGTGGGGGTGCTGCTGCCCAAATTAATCAGCCTCTTGTGCTCAGTTGATTTTATCTGTCAGCCTCAGAACTGTTCTTTCAGGTCTCATGTCTGCCAATAGCTAAACATCTTCTAAAAAGAAAAAAAAATCACCTAGAATTGACTTGGTTTGCTATTATTTGAAATCTTTTGCATTTTGTATAATTTCTGCTACACTTTAATTCATTGGCTTGAATGCTCATGTGACAAGACATACCTTTAAATGAGCCAACATAAAGGTGATTAACCCTTGGAACATTTGTGAAAGAATCTAAAGGATGTTTTCTTGCATGTTTATTCTGAATTCAGCCTTGAAGAATAGCATTCAAAAAGTGTAAAATTAAGTTGTCACACCTATGTTATAATTACTTCTTTATGAAAACAGAAAAATAACGAACTGAAGAGGAATTTTAGAGTTTGTGTATAGTCTTTCAACTAAGTGAAATTGAGGTTGTTGATCTTAAGTTGCCCGTTTTCAGAGTGCTGCGTGTACAGGAAGCATTGTTAGGTCCTTTCTGCAGATTTGCAGGTTATCCTTAGGTGGTCTGTTACAACATAGTTCTACGGTAAGGACTATGTAATGAGGGCCATCATTTTCTTAAGTACTTGGCCACCACTTGTGGCTAAATGTCAGGGAAAATTGTTCATAATCACAAGGCTTCTCTCCACTGAGATTAAGTGCACTCATTATCTTTGGCAGAATCACAGAACTTCCACGGAGGAGTTTATCAGAACTCCCATTCGAGGTACTCGTCACTGCTGCAAGGCTGTTAGAGCCATTGCCCATGATTATCCCCGTGTTCCGCAGCTGCAGGATGTTCCCAGATACCTCTTTTAAAAGACATTTTCTTAACCGTCCTACTCTTTTTCTCCCAGAAAGCCATGTGTATTGGAAAACTTGGCCTCTGCGGCACTTTGTCTGCAAAGCCCTTGGACATGAGGACCATAGTCCCTGGAAGAAAACACAAAGGTGAGCACCAGAAAGTCAGCAGAGTGGAGAATGCTGTAAATGCCACGCTATTTTAGGATGATTAATCCTGGGTGTTAACTCCAAACTCTTTCCTACGAACTCAGGAAATATCATTAATACCAGAAACATCAGTGTTATAGTGACTATCAAAAAGTAAACCATAGGCCACAGCCCAGACTTTCTTTACTACTTTTATCTTACTTGATTCCATTCGAAAGCATTATTTGGCAATTACCAAGTAATTCCCTGCTAAAAACAGTCCATTTCAAGTGTGTTGCTACCTTGTTCCTGTAAAACAAAAATGTACTAAAATTTCTGCTATTTTGTAGCTCACGTTGCCTCTTAGTCCCATAGAGGTACTTACACATTTTATCACATCAATAGTTTCAATTTTGAATTAGAAATTATGATCACTGTTTCAGGATGAGAGGAGTAGAAAAGGGTAAAATGACCAATAGTATAAGAAGACTAAGTACTAAAATAAACACTGAACCACTAGAATTTCACCTAAAGCTTATAGGTGATTTTTGTTGAAAAAGAGACAGGACCCCTTAGGTGACTGAGGAGTCTTTAATATGCCCAGGTTATGGGACAGAAGATTGATCCCATGGGTAGGATAAATACTTGGTTTGGTAAAAGAGTGCATGTAGTAGATTATATAGGGTTGGCTGCCAAATAAGCAGGAAAGTTTGAAATTGAGTATGTATAAGGAAAGGAGTTTCATTGCATTTTTGTTTTAGAAACAATAAACTCAGTCTGGCCATAGTGAAAGTCACTTCCCTTGGTAGGGGAGGTATTAGATATGAAGTTACCTTGTACGTATAAATTCCACAGTGTATTTCCAGAAATAGGATTTGGCACTTATTACTTGCTCAGTAAATATTTATTGATTTAAAGTAGAGTGCCTCAAAGTTTCTAATTTACTCCTAAAGATAGCTAAATATTATCCAAGCACCTTCCAGCCCAAGATAAAGTTGCCTTCAAGCAGGAAATTGTTTGGGCAATTCATGTGTCATCCTGCAAATGCACACACGTTTCTTTAAAGATCATCTAAAATATGTTGTATTATCAGAAGTAACGTTGTATTATCTCCTGACGACATTAACAGTTTCCCTTTTCTCTCTTCAAATGAAATGTCCACCTTTGAAGGCTATACCATAATTATTGTTACTTTCATCCTTCACTACTACCCTTCTCTGTGGGCACTGTGCCCATCAGGATCATGTGCTCCTGTTACATAGACAGAGTCCAAGCCTTTGAAAGCCATCTTGGGCCCTGAGAAAACACAAGCACCGTGGATTATCCCAGCCTCCAGTCACGTTCACCTTCCTTCACGCTGCAGTGCCGGACTTCCATCCACTTTCCTGAGGAAGAAGCACCATGAACACAGTACATTCTGGGTGTGAATGATCTTGCATAGAACAAAACTGCACTATTTATTCATATGTGTTATCAAGAAGACCCCGTTTTTTCCCCTTTCTCTGTCATCTTCCTACTTCCCAATAATGTGGGAAAAAATGCCTAATGTAAGGTAGCTGTGGAGTGTTGGGACCAGGGCTGAGATGGAAACCATATGAGCATTTAGTGTTTGCTCTCTCTTCTACCTAGGAGGCAAAAGCATTCAAGAATCCCAGGGCTAGTTGGTTAGAGTCTTTGCTCTAGGTGTAGGGAAGAAGGATCTAAGAGTCCTCTGAACTGTTTTCACACCTTCCTGTGCAAATCAGAGATATGGAGATATTTTTTTCCCATCCCTCAGTCCCTTGTTCTGTTTTGGCCTCAAGTGTCAGTGATTGGGGCTGAAGTCCAGTCAAAATGTGAACTACTCTGTATGTATTTATTAGGTTTAATTTATACACAGTATTGCTAAAATATCTCACTTTTTTGATGTTCTTTATTATTATTATATCTTTACTGAAAGTGCGATATTGAAACTGTCTACTACTTTGTACTGTTACCTGTGTCTCCTTTCAATTCTGTCAATGATGGCCTGAGATTCGGGTGTTCCCATTTAGGGTCATGTATATATGGACAGATGCTATATCTGTTCAGTGAAAGGATCTTTAATGTCCTTTGTCTCTTATGACAGTTCTTGAATAGAAACTCCTTTGTCTTATATAAGAATGAGAGCTTTCTGCTCTCTTCTCATTGTCACTGGCATGAAATATCCTTTTCCATCTTTCTACTTGTAGCCTGTGTTCTCACATGTAAGACAACTTTCTCATGAAAGCACATAGTTGGATCTTGGGGGTTTTTTTGTTTGTTTGTTTTTTGAGACAGGGTCTTGCTTTGTAGTCCAGGCTGGCCCTGAGCTCACTATGTAGCCCAGACAAGCCTCAGACTCAGCGATCCTCCTGCCTCTGCCTCCTGAGTGCTGGGATGACAGGCGTGAGGCACCACGCCCAGCACTGTGGTGTGTGGTATTGATGGCTGGTGGCGTGAGTTACCATGCCCAGCAATGTACATGGTTACCAGGGATCAAACTCAGGGCCTTGCGCTTGTGAGGCAGGTGCCAGCACCACTGAGCTAAATCTCTGGCCCAGTTGGATCTTGTTTTGAAAATACATTTAGCCGTTGGATAGCTTTTTATTATAGAATTTTCCCATTAACATTTAATATAATAACTGAGAAGAAAGGACTATTATTATTTTATTATTTTCCATCTAATAATTATTCTGTTTCTGCCTCTTGCAACACTCTTTTTGTTTTATTCTTTCCTTATTGATTTTTTTTCTCTTTTCTCATGGTTACCACGGAACTTCCCTAAAACTTCTAAACATCTGGTAAATAATAATTTATTTTAAGTTGATAACAAATCAAGCATAAAATATTTATGTATGTCAGAGTATATGACAAGAAAAAACAATGATCATAAAAGCAACTTAAATCAGAAAATACACAGGAATAAATCTCACAAGGATATATAACATAACTTTCAGGTTGCATATTCCTTATCCAAAATACATAATAGCATATGTGTGTGTGCATACGTTTAAATTAACAGCATGATATGTATAACTCTGTATGTGTGCTATTTTAGGACTAGAATCCAAGTGTAGACATGAAATTCATTTACGTTTCCCATACACTGTGACAATTTATTGTGGTATCAACCTGAATAAGAAATGCCTAGATTGCTTGGGCACTGTTCTAGGTGTGTCTAGATGACTGATTTACTGAAGAAGGAAAACTCACCCGGGACGTGGGCAGTGCTAACCAGTGGACATGTAACCTGGGTGGAATCCAAAGGGGAAGAAGGAAGTCTGCCCCTTTTGCTTTTCAGGAGGAGCTCCAGTCTTCCCCAATGCCTTTGGACATCCATCTCCAGGCGTCCAGCACAGATTCTTTCAGACTGTTTGGCTTTTTCATCCAGACCCTCGTGAGACACTTCAGTGAGTTCAAGGCCTTAGACTTTTGACTGGATCTTCCTTCTGCTCTGGAGTGTGCAGATGACCTTTTGCATTCGTCCACCCCTGACTCTCCAAGTAGCCATTGTAAGTCTACCTTGTAAATCTTTTTTTTTTTTTTTTTTGAGACAGGGTCTCGCTTTGCAGTTTAGGCTGGCCTGAGCTCACTATGTAGCCCAGGCAGCCTCGAACTCAGCAATCCTCCTGTCTCTGCCTCCCAAGTGCTGAGATTACAGGCGTGAGCCACCATGCCTAGCATTTGTGGTATGTGGTGCTGATTGCTGGTTGATCGCTGGTGGGCGTGAGTCACCACGCCCAGCATTGTATGTGGTTACCTGGATTGAACTCAGGACCTTGCACTTGGGAGGCAGGCGCCAGAACCTCTGAGCTAAATCTCTGGCCCTACCTTGTGAATCTTTTATGCAGCTTATACTGTTGTATCTCAGTTTACAAACACATTTACTTGCTAATAATTTGGTTCACAAACAAACATGGCAAAATTTTGTTTTTGTTTGTGAACTCTGTCATATGACAAACATGAAGATGACCATCTTTTTCAGAATTGTGGAACAAGTTAAGTTAGTGAATCAAGGTACCACTGTATATGTTTTTACATTAAATCTGTTCTTCTCATGAACTTTAACTGATTCATACACCATGTACATATAGCCTGATGGTAATTTGTATTCTATTGTTATTAAACTTATCTTTTCACTATGATCTGTCACATGTAGCATTGTGTTGGCACTCAAAAAGTTTCAGATGTTGATATAGTATGGCTTTTGAATTTTTCAGAATAGAAATGTTCAACTTGTGTTACTGTACCTAGAAGATCAAAATAAATATAGAAATAAATTATGAAACTATGAATCATAAAGAAATCAGCTTTCTCAAAACTATAAATTCCAGGGAGTATCAACTAAAATGTCAACAGAATGTATTGTAGACATGACAAGTAGTTACAAAAAACAATGTAGAACATCAGGATCAAGAAGAGTAAAAAAAAAAAAAAAAAAAGCCAGGTGTTGTGGCTTCTGCCTATAATCTCAGCACTCTGGAGGCAGAGACAGGAGGATTGCTGACTTCAGGGCTTCCTGGGCTACATAGTGAGCTCAGGGCCAGCCCGAACTACAAAGCGAGACCCTGTATCTAACTGTAAGATCATATGAAATTTGCGGTAAAAAAAAAATTGTATTGGTGCAGGGTTACATGATCAGAACTGCAAACCGCAGAACCAGAGAAAGTCTCATGCTTACTAAGGAATTATAGAGGACAGAGAAGGCATTAAGGGTTAATGCACAACACATACATGATAAAATTGTCAGTGTGTAAAATTTTAAATGTGACAAATAAAACTTTAGAGCTTTTAGGAGAAAATACAGGAAGATAATTACTTGAACATAGAATAGAAAAGAATTTCTTAAACAAGATGTAAATGGGCCAGATAATAAAGCAGAAAGACAGATTATTAAATTTCAACCTCCATAAAAAAAGACTTTTATAATGCAGTGAAAAGATAAGGCCCTGTTGAAAAATTATTTTCAACAAACATATGGTTATATTTCTGAAGAATGTCTGCAAATCGATATAAAAATAAAGATAATGCAAACAGTAAATTCAAACAACAAACATGAAACAAATGTTCAATTAAACTACTTAGAGAAAATTACAAACTGAAACCTCAATGGAATAACAATTCACAATGTATTCACAGAAATTTTAAAAGTTTGACAGTATCAAATTTTGAGACATATATAATGAAATGAAAATTCTGAACACTTTTGAGACCTACTCCACATGTTCTAGGTGTACATGTATCCTAAGATGCACCACTCTAATTCTGGATCCATTCCAGAGAAATTCTGACCCATTTGAAAAGCAGACACACACAAAAAATACACTGTAGGGGCCGGAGGGTTAGCTCAGTGGTTCCGGCGCCTGCCTCGCAAGCGCAAGGTCCTGAGTTCAATCCCCGGAAACCACATACAATGCTGGGCGTGGAGACTCACGCCCACCAGCAATCAACACCGCATACCACAATGCCGGGCGTGGTGGCTCACGCCTGTAATCCCAGCACTCGGGAGGCAGGGACAGGAGGATTGC
>PVIC010018862.1:0-31157 GCA_004025085.1 Thryonomys swinderianus
TCCTCAAAGAGCAGAAAAGCGGCGAATCTGTGCCAGGCAGGCTTGGCCTTCCTTTTTGCACTTTTCCAACGAAACAGCAAACATACTGTCACAGCTGCCATCTGAGTTACCCCAGCCCGGCTCAAGCACCAAGGGCGTGCCGGCCGACGGGCCTGGGGAAGCCGAGCGGACTGCGGGCCCCAATTTCAGCATGGGGACCACGGTGCGAGACCGGGACCGGGGGCTTCCTGGGAGGGGGTCGCAGGGGACCTCGGGGCTGCGGAGGCCCAGCCCCTCCCTTTTGGGCTCCCCGTTCCCCGCTTCCCAGCACAGGAGCGGACAGCGCTGCTCTACCGGTCTCCCAGCGTGATGTTCTGTTTCACCTCAGCTCACGGCAACAGACCACCCGATCGGACCGGCACGCTCACAGCAAGCAGCAAAATCAAAATCAGAAACAATCAGCACAGTTCTCTCTTGAAGGTGCCATCAAGGGACTTTCCACACCTCAGGGAAAGCTGACCAGCACCGTGAGTCCATGCCCACATCGAGAAGTCCCTGGGACCCCGGACGGGACGTCGTGCCCTGGGAACCTGACTGTGTTTACATTCGGCCCAAGAGGAAGCACCCAGCCCACATGCCAACTAGAACCACGTACGACAGGCAAGCCGACCTCACTGCCCCCGGCGGACAGCCCAGTCCAACCCAGAGCGCACCGGCACAGGTGGCACCTGTGCCCTGAGTGAAGGAGCCTGGAGTTTGGACGGTGCGGCAGGAAAATGTGCCGACGGCTCCGGCCTCCACACCCACAGCGTGGCATACTCAAGGGAGGCGCCGATGGCCAGAGCTCAGAGCCGGCACCCTGCTTCTGAGCCGTCCTCCCCAGCAGATCCCTCGGAGCGGGCACGGGACCCGAGGCTGAGCTCCCCGTGCAAGTCAGCCAGCGCCCGCCCTGCAGGAGCTTTGCTGCCTACTCGGCAAAGGCAGAAAGGACCAGGTCAGTGCCCTACAGGTGGAACGGGCTGAGCCAGGGACGCCCAGGCTGTGCGGAGACACAGCCGCCTCCCTTGGGTCCTGCCAGAGAGGGCCGGGAGACGCCCAAGTCCGGCTGATCGGCGGCAAGGCCAGAGGTCCTGCTGCGCGCGGCCTGAGTGCGAACGGATTTCTAAGTGGCAAAATGTTTTCTTTCCTGTCCACTCTTATATCCCCACTCTTTGAATTCCCTCAAAATCATCAAAAAACACAATGAGATTTTATGGAAACCTTTAAAAAATCAGAATAATGTTAGAAGATACTTAAAAATGATCTATTTCCAGAACCGTCCCTTTTCTCCATGCCACCCTGTCTTGTCACTTATCTTCCTTCTGTTTTTTCCGACTCACCAACACCTCATGCGTGTTAGTCCGGGGCTTGTGCTCTGCGGTGGAGGGCCGCAGTGTGCTCTCAGGAGCCCTTCCACACGGGCTCGGGAAGCAGCCTGAATCAACAGGCACTGCCCGGGGGGGCTCCGCCGTGGACTGGGGGGGCAGGGCAGCGCTGCGGGCGACATGCCCAGGGAAAGACGAGGCTAAGGCTGACTCATCCTCCATCGGTGGGCACAGAGGGAAGGCTGCCCTGGCGGAACCACACTGGGTTTATTACACTCCACGGTCTGGCACCTTTTCATCCTCACACCAGGGCCGCCGTAAGCGGAGAACTATTCATTACAATGGCCCTCAGGGCAGCTCCAGCGCCGTGCACGCAACTTCCAGGACAAGACCTTGGTCAGAAAAGCAACCTAACAGTGTTGTACGCGATTTCACAAACAGCACTCAAGCCTTTCCCTTACAGGGTGCGTGTGCCACACGTGCCCGTGCGCGTCACTTCACCACAGCCACAGACACACTTTACACACACAGCAGCCCTGAGAACAGTCATTCTTAGGCAACAACAACCCCATTTGGGGTGACACTTAAAGGGGTGTCTCCTTAAAGACAAACGTGACACTGAAAAGAGAAGAGGACACATCAGGCGGGAACTAAAGCTCAAAACCTAAAGCAGGAAATAACAATGTCTGTTAAACTTCAAGGACTGAGACTGTAAATTCTGGACAACAACTAGTTGCAAAGCTTTGGGTTAAAGTTGTCTTTTATATAAAACAAAATATTTTGCAAAATTTGTTTAATGGTTTTCACTTCAGTGACAATTTACTAAGACAGCCTGTTCTATATCACAACCGTTTATCTCTTCAATTACAACTTCTATAATTTCCCACATATATTTTTATAAGACAGAAGGCTGTAAAATCTACCTGGAGTGTCCCTATGTGCAGCAAAGACACTTCTGTAACTAGTGTTTTACACTCCAGGTTCTCCTACAATACAATAGGCTGGAAAGAAGGGAAGCATTTTCTAACACTCAGAAAGTAAGCTACCTGGGGTTTTACGATCTGCTGCTGAAGATAATATATGAGGACAGCAGCTTTCAGAATGTAGCTTCTCTGCTTTTGATTAGCCAAAGTCATCTTCAGATCCCACAAAGCTGCTGCCTGCTGGGTAACAATCCATGATAAATATATACTGTTTAGTCAGAGCCCCGCGTTTGCTAAAATCAAAACCAAACCAAAACCAAAGCCTAAACAGGAAAAAGGGAAAAAAGGCCAGCCTGCTCACTGGCTGCAGTACTAAAGAGGAACACTAGAGGGAGTGGTGAGCATACACTCCTCTGAGCCTGATGCCAGCACCCTCTTCAAGGACTGGCCACTGGGCAGGTGGGGGCAGCTGGCTGTAACTGGACCATGGTGGCCTACTGGCCACACATTCTACCCTTTACATCTACTGGCACCCCAGGAGGTCACCCCCAAAGCAGCCAGAGACTAACCTGCCTGTGAAAAGGGCCACAAACTGCAGTAAGGCCCTCCCCAGTGCATTCATTTATTTCCCTACATTCACTCTGGGCTTCTTTGAGTTGGTCAGTGGCACATCAATGAGCGTGAGGTGACCAGAGACTCAGAAAGTAGCTGTGCAGTGGCCCTGCTTTGGGAACCTGGCCATCAACCTCCTAGGAAGCCAGTTGAGTCCAGTGGAGACAGGCCGGACTGGCACCTGGCCTGGCCATCTGTCACCCCATCTGACCCCGGGCCGATTACCTTGGGCGTGAGGACCCCCCAGCCCCTCACTGAGCCAGCACAGAAGCATCATCCACAGGACCCACAGAATTGTTCTACGTGCCCAGCAGCGGCAAAATCTGTTAACTGGTCAATGCCAACTGATGAGCCTGAGGCTTGGGGGGAGGGTGGGGTTGACGCGGATGAAAAAGCACTCGCTCGGAAACCTCGCTCGTGCCAGAAGAGCCCACGTCAATGCTCTGTCTTTCTGTAAACCTCATCGAGCTGCCCGGCTTCCCACAGCAAGCCCCGTGCTCTAGACATCCTTAATAGTCTCGTGCTGTGCGTCCCTGCACTAGACGGCTGTCACAGAGACTCACACCGTGTCCCTCTGCTCACAGGACTGTCAAGTACACTACTCAACTCAGATGAAGACTTGAGTTTTAGAAAGATCAAACTTTTCAACTTTTTTCGGGGCTTGAAAACTTTCTATTCAAAATGTTGAGGGAGAAAAGAGCAGCCTATTTTTTCACTTACGGACCCAACACAATAAAGGTCTTACCACAGACTCCATGTTTGTGCCTCTCAAAACTCCATCAATGGAGACTTAATTCCCCCCTGACAGCATTAGGAAATGGGCCTTTGGGGGTAACCAGGTCATCAGAACCTCCGTGAATGGGATTAATGCCCCGATAGCACACCTGCCCCTTCCACCAGGGGGCGTGAGGGAGGAAAAGACAGTTGTCTAAGAACCAGGATATGTGGCTCCTCCCACACGAAGGCTGGTGGTGCCTCTTCCACCCCGGGAGCGTCACCCCCGTCATCTGCAGGCTTCGGAGTTTACGGAAGTACATGAGAGCAGCCCAAGGCCCGCTCTTCGGAGTCCTTCACTCACCCCGGACACAGAGCTGGATCCACATGAGACGGTGGCCAGGCCCCTTGCTGAGCCCGGGACCCAGGCCACAGGTTCACCAGGGCTCGGACACCGACGGCTGATGGGGCCACCTCAGCTCCCACCATCCGAAGAGTCCTTTTGCCAACTGATTCCTTCCCAGCTGGTTAGTGCCAGAAGTATTTATTTATAGTTCCACTTCTTAATTAAATATTAAGTGAAGGGTGAAACTGCAACTAAGAGGGAAGAGTTCCTGTTTATTTTGGAATAGATTTGAAAGCTTATATAAAACAGTACTATCCAGTACAAGTAAATTAGACAACTATCAAGCACGGAAAAAGGTGTGTCTGAAAAGATTCAGAGGGTTCCATAAGGATGACGCTCTTAAAAAGTCTGAGAGGCGGGGGAGGAGCGTGCGGCCCAGCCCTCGCCTCCTGTGCAGAGCGCCGGGTCGGTCCTCAGTACCCCCAGCCAAGGGACCGAGAACCAGAAACCGGAGGGTCTGCCCTGGAGACGCGCAAGTATTTCAGGGAGGAACGGCGCACAGATCCCACGCACGGCCAGGGGGCCGTGTGGCTCGGTGGCACAGCAAGCACCACACTGGGCAAGTGGGAAGCCCTGGGTCTGGTCCCTGACACACTGAACGAACGGATGGATGAATGAGTGGTCAGTGAATATACATGAGTGTGTAAACTCAGATAAAAAGCCAAAGATGTTTCCGCCATTTTTAACTAGCATTTTTTTCTGACCAACCAGTTTCAGTTCCTGACTACCAGGCGCAAAGTACCTGGGAATTTTATTCAGATACACTTGCTTGAGGCTCCACTGACCTTCGGAACGGTGGGAATCCACACAGAAGTATGTATGTGATCACGCCGGCGGCCCAGACATCCACCTTCAGGCCATAGCTGGGAAAACAGGGGAGGCAGGTATGACTGTGACTCCCAGGAACCTGCCAGAGCCTTTGGGACTCAAACTGTTCAGTGCACACAGCAATGACTTCCCATGTGGATGGCCCTCCATCGTCCTGTCAACCTAACCACAATCTGACAACCACTGCTATATTCCCAAGAACAGCCTTGGGATAAGGGTCCAGGCACTTAGCTTTTGGCCCGATAAGCATGAACTCTAGTTCCCCAGGTCCAAGTCCTGGTACAGGTGTGGCTTCTCTCTGCCTCCTACGCCCCACCTTTGCAGGATTCCTGCAAGCCACAAACTCGGCCTTGTCCCACCATTAAAGCCCGAACCAGCAGAGGCTCACCCAGTCTCGGCAATGATTTCCGGGGCCACGTAGGTGGGTGTGCCACACACCGTGTACAGAGGGCCCTCCACCACCGTCGCCAGCCCGAAGTCTCCCAGCTTCAGCGACTTGGTCCCGTCCGGATACTCACACACCTGGGCAGAACACAGCAGACAGTCAGGGCTTCCCTCTCCCCAACTCCAGAAAGGAGACGCAGTCATTAACGGTCTCAAGAGAGAAGCCTTGCTGTAGTCACACCATGATTTCTCTTGGCTGACTTAATTTTCCTCCAGAGACTGCGTGATTGTGTGTAGACATTATTTTCCAGCTTTGCACCAACAATTTGCCAGGAATCTATCGGTCCTTCGGCTGCTCAGACAGCAGCAGGGAGTAGCAGTCTGCTGACAGGCTCAGGAGAAGCCCTGGGCCTGGCGGGAGACCCCAGGCTTCACTTCGTTCTCACTGACTGTGGGCTACCTAAGTACCCTTAAAAGAAGGGGCGTTTATTCAGTGCCCACTGGAGCACCTGGTGTTCTCAGACAGTCTTGTATATTTACTTAGGAAACAAACTAGGTGGGGACGGCAGCCTCATTTTTCTGGACAGTCGGTGATCAAACGGAGACATTACACACTTCTGCTCTGGTGGAGCCCGGACCCTCAGCCTCACACAGCCTGAGCAGGTGCTCTGCCCTGAGCTCTGTCCCCAGCGCGAGGTGCACACGCTGCGCAGACGCAAGGGCCCTGGGAATTTAGACAGAAAACACAGTCTGGGAGGGGACAGCCCGCACCTGCACCTCAGCCCCACTGGCTCGGACTCCGCACGGCCTGCGGAAGTCACCTAACCTCCCCGAGGGGGTTCCCATCTGTGAAGCCAAAAACAGTAGTGAATGGGGCACAGCACAGAGCAGGGCTGACATGAGACGATCTTGTTGGAAAAGACTTCACGGTTATGCTTAAACTGAAGCTTTATTTCTTCACAGCAGTTCAGCAGTGTGTAGAGAATTTCTTACTATTGCTCAGAATCTTTGACCCAGCAAATCTGAGAATCTGCTCAAGAAACAGACAGACCCTGAATCTAGAAAGCATGACAACACTGTCAGAACTTACCCAGGAGTTTTTAAAAACTGTTAGGAGCACAAATGGCCAAGAGGGCAGTGACTGACTAAATTACAGCACATAATAAAATATTACATAGTTGCTACTAAGCATTTTTCAAATAAAATTTTGAGACAGGTTCTCGCTATGTAGTTCATGCTGGCCTCAAACTCATGGTGATCCTCCTGCTTCAGCTTCCTGAGTGCTGAGATTATAGGCATGAGGCACAAGGCTCAGTTTCAAATAAATAGTTATCACATGGGAGATATTCACTATATTACATGAAGTAAAAAAAAAAATGACTAAAATTTTGTAGGAATAAAATGCTCTAAGAATGTTAAAATTTATTTCTGGGGGCCGGAGATTTGGCTCAGTGGTTCCGGCGCCTGCGTCCTGAGTTTGATCCTGGTAACCACATACAATGCTGGGCGCAGTTACGCCCACCAGCAATCAATACCACATACCACAGTGCCAGGCGTGGTGGCTCACGCCTGTAAGCCCAGCACTCGGGAGGCAGAGACAGGAGGATTGCTCAGTCCGAGGCTTGCCTGGGCTACATAGTGAGCTCAGGGCCAGCCTGAACTACAAAGCGAGACCCTGTCTCAAAAAAAAAAAAAAAATTATCTCTGGGTGGTACCATTGAGGATTACTCTAATTTTCCTCTTCCTTCTTTCTAGTAATATCCAAAAGGTATAAAATGATCATATACTGGTTCCATAATTAAAGAACAGTAATTTTATGTATGAGATAAAAGTCTCAATTCTAGATTCTAGTGCTGGAAACAAGTGTAAATGACAACATAATACAGATAGTGCAGTAACTTGGTGGTATAGTTTTTGTCTCTCAGGTGTCCATTTTGAAAATACTAAAAACATAATAATAATTGCAGAGACCTAATCTAGACTCAAGCCTATTTATTTCTAAATAATTATATTGCTTTTCCTAATATTATACTATAAATAAAACCAGATTTTCATCTCCACCACTACTAATTAACGGGAGCAAAGAACTTATAGAATCCATTTTCAAGACCAATGTGCTAACAACATGACGTGTGGGTCCCGTACCTTGATGAAGGAAGCAGCTGTGCTTCACCAGTGCAAAGCACCAAGACCTTCACGGCTCCACACGCCACAACGCCCCGCCTCACAGGCAACCAAGAGGATGCACTCAGCGGTGCAGCACCTGCCTGCGCACGGGGCCTGTGTACAGTTGCCAGCAAAAAACAACAACAAAACCCTAAAGAGACAGTGAACACCTCCTGTGCACACAATGTTCAACAGCGCCTCCCACCTTCGAGCACAACACGCACACCCGGCATTTGTGCTACGGTGGTGAGGCCCCCAAGTCTCCTTGGGCGTCTGTGATCCCCGTCAGCCCACTTCCGGCAGAGGCAAAGCCAAAGACATGAGTGATTTTAGCCCAAGGTCAAGTCCAGACTCTTAGTCACGCCCTGGGCCTAGCACAACTTTCTATCCGTTATGCCGAATGTAAACATGGTGGAGAGCAATCTAATATAATTATAGTACAATTTATGATACATTCACCAAAACTCGGATGTCAGAAACTCCCCAAGTGACTGTAGCGATAAGAACCTAAGTACAATTTCCTAAATGTCTGTGTCATGAGAAACAAAGTCTTATGTCACTGCTCTTTTGTTTTCACAACTTAAAAATACACTCATTAGGTACTATTTTTGAAAAATAGTGTTTATTTTAGACACTCAATTTGCAGATGCCTTGGGGTATTTAGGAGTTGGTGTCAGATACTTGGAAATCCCAGAAGCTCTATTTTTCACATCTCCTATAAAGAATTCAGTCAGATGTAGCAGCAGAAATAGAAAGTGACTGAGCAGTCTATAGTCGCTGAATTATGTCTGGGCAAGTGGTACCCTTGGCTGCACGTCAAAGGGAAGTGTCACCGGGGGCAGACGGGCCTGAAGTAACAATATTTTATCTGCTTCATCTCTCCCCAGTGCTAGACACAAAAGCAAATACATAAAATATGAGTACATTTCAAGTCTTAGCTGGAGATTCTCTCCAAAAGCAGAAAGGAAAATTAGACATACACTGTCTGTGTGGACAGAGACATACAAGCCGTGGCTTTAAGGGAACTGCATGAGGGCGGGGCTGTGCCCAGCGACACAGCACTTGCCTGGTGCATCTCTGCCCCTGGGTTCAACCCCAGCCCATGGGAAAAAAAAAAAAAAAAGTTCAGTTCTCAGGCGTGAGGGAGCATGGAATTCTAGTAACAGACATTCTCAGGACTCTGGAAACCTAAACATTCACCCAACCTCACCAGGCAACCAGAACTGTGATTGCCTAAGGAAACTGAGGCACACGGCTTGAGTTACTCTCAGGCAGTGTTTACATCCAGGGCTGTCACCATTCTGCAAGATTCTGAATCTGAGAAGAGCTGGTGGCCAGACCCGCCAGATAATCCAGCTTCTGAGTGATTTCAGAAATCGCCGCCGCATAACCCAGCCCTGTGATGCTCAAATGACGCTGGGTCGAAAGCTGCTCTCAGAACGCAAACATAACAAATGCGGAGTGTACACCTCCTGCTCTCCTAATAAACGCCAACATACTGATTTAGAAGGACCGACAGCATGGGAAACCAACTCTTTCTCTCCCTTGCCCCACACCTCCCGGAAAAGCAGAATTGATCACTGGCCTCTCGTAGTTAACTCTGACAGGGCACCGCCAGGCCGTAACTCAGCCTAACAGCCAGCCCGGTGCTCCTGACAGGACGACCCATACATCTCCGCTGACAGGGACGTAAATTACAACACCACTACCCAGGAAACAGATGCAAATGAGATGCCCAAATACTCTGGTGTTTAAATTGAATTAGTTCTTAGACAGGAAGAGGCGACAGTTACTCCAGGTTTTTCCTTTCAGGGCCCCAACAGCACTGTCTCCTCCAGGCCCACTGCCAGTTCGTGGACAAACTCCAGATTGAAACCAGTGATCCAGTGGGGTCTCAGTGGTGACTCCAAGGCTACGCACACGGTAACGAAGGCTGTTTCCAGAGCTTCCTCACCACACATGAGCCTCATCCAGAGATCAGTTCCAATGCCTGTCCTCCCCCTGCCCAAGGGGCTAGAGCGGGCCTGCAGGAGAGGCAGCCACTCACCTAGAGCACATTAGACTAGCTGAGGAATGTGGTTCTGACTTCTAGATTCTGTTCTGAGACACAAGATCAGTCACTACCTTCTCCACCTTGAGGCAGTAGAAGAGAAAAGGAGCAAGTGGGATTCTGAGGAGACGTTCCAGACATTAAGAGACTGACCAAGAGCAGTGGACTACTGCGAGCAGCCTTGCACTCAGGGCCAGCGGTCTTGTTTAGCCCGTGTGAGGCCTCCAGCATGACAAAATCAACAAAAGAGAAAAGTGGGGCCAGTGGGCAGGGAAAGGGGCGCCCCACATGTACAGACAGTCCCCCAGGGGAAGCCGCAGACACTGCGAGGTCACTCAGGTGAGCAGTGTGTTTGGGAAGTGAATACATGGCCTGATTTTCATGGTCTGTCACAGCAGAATATGGGTTTTTCTTCTGTAGGAGAAAAGGGCAAACGACACTTTCAGGCAAGAAAAATGAGCATCTCATGGTCTTAGTTTCCACATGGATAAAACTGTGATGGACGGACTAGACTGTTTCTCAAATTCTGCCCCACACATAAACGAACTTCCATATTTTTCTGTCTCCCACAAGCTTCTGCTCCCCATCTCCAAGTCTTCTGAATATTTGCCCAATAATTTTTCTGCTTCCTCCTCAAACTGTCACTGCTGTGGCCGGGAGTTTAATGTCCCTCAGAGACCCATGCACTGTAGATGTGATTCCAAGAGTGATGCCAGGGAGGGGACCCTCAACCGTGAAGCCTGCGGGTACTCTGCGGTCACTGGGCGTGTGCCCCCAGAGGGACTCAGGGCCGGCGCCCTCCTGCTGTCTCAGCTTCCTGGCTGATAAGGTGAACAGTCTTTTCTGCCACCTGCTCCCCACAAGTACCACCCAGCATCCCTACCTCAAGCCCAAAGCAGTGAGTCCACCTCATCTTGAGTCAAAACCTCTAAAACCATGAGCTAAAACAAACTTCTGTCTTTAGAAGTTGACTGTCTCAGGCATTTTACTGTAGTAACAGAAAATTAACACAATCACCAATGAAAATGTACTTTCTTCTGTACTGTTCTACAGTAAACACAGATCACTTCAAGAAACCCATGAGTATTTTTGGTCCCTGACTGGAGTCTTGCTGATTTGATACAGTCACTGAGCCCTACTGCAGGACACTTCAGACTCGTGTACGACCGTTTTCACACAATTACGGGCATTTTAACAGAGACATGAGGTGGAACTGAAAAGCGAGAAGACATACCAAGAGGTTCTCCGGCTTGATGTCTCTGTGTACGATGCTGAGGCCGTGCAGGTACCTGAGAGCACTGGCGAGGTTGTATACCATGGCGCTGCCGTCTCTCTCCGTGTACTTGGTAGAAGAAGTAATCGCATCAAAGAGGTCTCCACCCTAAAGCATTCACAAAAACACAAGGTGAGAAGGGTGGTCCTCACACTAGACCAGACGAAGGAAGGGCCACAGGTGCCACTCGAAGAGACTATGAGCAATGAAGTCTCAGGCATGCTGCAAGTCTTTGGAAACTCTCCACGCTCCTACCTTGACCAGTTCCATCACCAAGAAGAGCTCTGTTGCTGTTTCCATCTCCTCGACCAGCATGATGATATTGGGGTGTTTCACGCGGCGCAGTATTGACACCTCGTTCTCGATCAGGTGTTCCTGTCAAACAGCACAGAGAAGGGGGGATCAGAAGCCATGGAATCTGCTCTTGGCTCTGTTCCTCAGGCGCACACATCCACAGCTCTGAGGCCAGCGAGGCACCTCTCTCTATACAGAGAGGCCCAGACCCTGGCCTGCTCGGTCCTAGGAACAAGATAGGCTGGTGTGACATCTCACTGCCAGTAGCGAAAAGAAAGTCTCCTGGACATGTCTCTGAAGAAGGACATCCCGGAAGCAGCTCTTGGCACTACAGGAGGCGAGAGTCCAGGACGGCTTGAGCACCCAGCACCATGTCCTGCATCAGCAGAACCATGTTTGCACCACAGTGTACAGCCAGAAGCAAAGTCCGGGGAAATCGGAAAAACTGGTACGCTTATAGCACCCCATTTCTGGTATTTATTTAATTTTTAAACTTTTTAACCATTATCCATACAAGTTTTATTTCCACACTGAAATTCATGAGAAGGAAGCTTTCCTCCTCTATGGCTGGGCACGGAATCATTCACAGATGAATGGTCCTTGTCATATTTATTTCAGGGATCTGGAAACACACAGTGCCACAGGGACCATGGGTCTAATCTTAACTCTAATCCCTTTCGGATAAGGCCCCAACTCACAGTCCTAGTGAGTAATGCTGGCTGGACCGGCACTGGGGCAAGGTGTGTATTTCAGAACTAAAGAATTATTCTCAGGCTGGGCATTTAGCTCAGTGGTTCCAACGTCTGCCTTGCAAGTGTGAAGTCCCAAATTCAATCCCTGGTACCACACACAATGGCACCAGGTGTGTTGGTTCACACGTGTAATCCCAGCACTTGGGAGGCAGAGGCAGGAGGGTTGCTATGAGTTCAAGCCTTGCCTGGGCTAAGTGGATCCACAGGTGGTGTCGTAAACTAGGAACAGCGTCTTACTGCTGTGTGAGTGTACTAGCATAGCGCTGAGGTTCATGGTAGTAAAGGCAGAAGGGCCAGGTGAGTGGCACACACAAACACACACACACACACACACACACGTGCCTGTATATCCTGTATATGCCTTGCCTGGGCTACACAGTGAGCTCAGGGCCTGAATACAAAGCAAGACCCTGTCTCAAAAAAAAAAGAAAACAAATTATTCTCAACACACTAGCCCATATATCATCAACAATGACTCCTCCATTTTAAATGAGACATGGAAGCCTCTCAAGAACGCTGCATTTGTTCATCTTCATTGTTGCATTTACAGAATGCTCTATAAAATGTGCCAACTGCCCTCATATGTTCTAGGTATTCAAATAGGATAGTTTTAAAGAAAGCCTACCTTTGCTTCACAGCCTAAACACACATCTGTAACATGGATATACAGGCACACGTGTGTGTGTGCCACTCACCTGAGCCTTCTGCCTTTACTACCATCAACCTCAGCGCTATGCCAGTACACTCACAGCAGTAAGACGCTGTTCCTAGTTTACGACACCACCTGTGGATCCACTTAGCTTTGTGCCTCCATGTATGTACATATATGGACTTACCTAGGCATCTATCCTTTTTTGCAATAGCTGGAGGAATAAGTTATTAAAAAAAATGAATAAATCACACACAAGGAAATGTGCTGCAAGCTCTCTCATGCGCTGGGCTTTTTTTTTTTTTTTTTTGGAGACAGGGTCTCGCTATGTAGTTCAGGCTGGCCCTGCGCTCACTGTGTAGCCCAGGCAAGCCTGGAACTCAGCAATCCTCCTGTCTCTGCCTCCTGAGTGCTGGGATGACAGGCGTGAGCCACCACGCCCGGCACTGTGGTATGTGGTATTGATTGCTGGTGGGTGTGAGTCTCCACGCCCAGCATTGTACGTGGTTACCGGGATCCAACTCAGGACCTTGCGCTTGCGAGGTAGGCGCCGGAACCACTGAGCTAAATCTCCGGCCTGCGCTGGGCTTTCTTGACACTGGAAGCAGTGCACTTGCCTAAGAAGTTGTCCAATAGATACTGATAGATGATGGTCCAAATGCTAAGCTGAAGGGGGGCGGTGTGTGCCCTGGAAATCTACTACTTGTCATCCCTGTGCAAGGTACTTGTGCAATGATTCAAGACTCCGTCCTTGGAACAGTCCTCGGAGACAGGAACGTGCACTCCATTTCTTGATTCCGAGGCTACACCTCTCGTTCTACGCATCATCACTGTGTCAAAGAGGGAAAGCTAGAATTCTCTAGATGACGTGACTGCTAAAAAGCTGTGGGGATTTAATTCTCTGAAGGGACAGGACCAAGCAATAGCCTCACACCAGCAGGATTTGTGAAGAAGGAGAATCTTTTAATGAATGGCACTGAGAAATCCTGACTTGCTTAGGACTCAGAAACCCAAACTTCCCAGAAGCATGGTGGTTCTCATCTCCTAAAAATCCCTCGTGGGAGAGCTGGTGACAAGGTGACAGGGCATCCTACTTTCAGCTCCCACTGAAGCTTTTAGATCATCTGTGCCAGGTCATGCCCTTAATCACTGGAAAAGCAGAGCTAGACTTTCTTCAGTGAGTATGTGAAAATCAAACGCATTTATTTTACTCTATGCAAAACAAAGATAACAACACTTATGACTACTATAGCACAACAGGCTAAGTGGATCTAGCACTTTGATTCTCTTCTCTATTCATTTTCCCAAAAGCTGGGGAGTTTGTAAATTTACTCCTCCCTTCAGGGTTCCAAGATGTGAATCTGTACCTATAAAACAACCACTCTCACCAGCGCCCAAAGAACCACTCAAACTGGAATTAAAATATGATGTCAACCACATAAGGGAACCATCCCTCCCAGAAGTTACCCCCTTTTCAATAAAAGGCACACAGAAAACCTCTGAGAACATGTTGTGGAACTGCTCCCAAAGGCACCGGAGAGGTCATATTTGAAATATCGAGTATTACAGCGACATTTTCTCCCCTATTCTCTTGACTTACTGAACTCAACCCGACAAAGGCTCGAGTCCCAGCACAGAGTGGCTGTTGTGTTGGGATGTGGTCATCTGGTGGCCTTTGCTCTCAACTTCTTTCTGCCCCCATGCAACCATGTACGAGACCAATCAGAGCAGCACAACCAAACCACTGTCTAAAAACTTCACCGACACCGTCTCCTACCGCTCGTGCAGTCCAGGGCAGTGTTTCTAGTACGTAAGACATCTTTAGGGTTCATCTGCCAGGAGAATATTCCTAAATCTAAGAAGAGGGGTGATTTTTGTCTTACAGCATCCTGAACTGATTTGATCACTTCCATTATTTATACCAAGTGGTCTCAGATTCTCTAACTCTAGATAATTTAGATAAGAATCGCTTCACAGCAGGGCTCTCAAGTCCTGGGGAGGAAACAACAAACGGCCCATCTGGCAAAGGATACTGTGGGGTCCCTGGCCACAGTGATTTGATTACATAAAGACAGAGAAACAGGTTACAGGAGGAAACAGCTCTCCCAAGCAAACCCAAGCACCTTCTCCCATCCTTCCCGGGCCCACCACAGTCCCCTCTGCCTGCGTTCTCAGTCTCACTGGATGAACTTAGCAGGGCAGAGCAGCCGTAAGAGGTTGATCTGGACTTCTCCTTCCTGTCCCCAAGGCATCCCATGGCTGCTAACCCCACTCGTGCGCCTCCCCCGCCCCGTCCTCTCGTCAGCCCCTCATCTAGGCCTCTGAGCATCTGCACACGGAACCTTCCACTCAGAACTTTCTTTATCCGCCTCTCAGTGACTCCTCTTGATACCCTGAACTATGTTAGCCCTGGGCTCCTACCAGCCCCATCGCCCTGCCTGCCTTCCCGCGCTGTGTGCGCTGGGACTGAGCGTGCACAGGGTGGGTTTGGGTCGCCCCAGTCTCTAGCAACCCGCGAGCTACTAACAGTCTGTGCCGCTCCGCTTCTGCGGATAAACGCACACGACAGGCATGCTCTTCGTGATACAGGCTACAGCTGTCTGCTCTACCGCTCTGTGAACACGGCTCAGGACAGAACAGCGGCAGAGAGATGACATTCCCATCACCACATGGAACCACTGGGGTACACAAACTTGGTAGGTTGAATAATGTTCACTCAGAGGCGCTAAATCTTAATCCCCACAATTTGTAAATATTTCCCTATTTGGAAAAAAGGCTCTTTGCAGATGCGACTGAGGCTTCTGCAAGGCAGAGACAGCCCGGGGTAAACTGTGCTCCAAAGGCCATCTCAAGTGTCTTCTAAGGGAGAGGCAGAGGATTTTGCAGAGACAAAGACAGCACTGAAAACAAAGCAGAAGGCCACACGGAGGGGCAGGTAGAGACTGGAAGCAGCAGCCAGAGCAGAGGGCTGGGTCACCTCCCGAGGCTGTTCAGGGCAGGAAGCAGCTTCTCTGCATATCCCCGACTCCAAGCTGTGAGAGAGCAGTTTTCTGCTTTTTCAACTACCAGATTCATGGTGACTTATTCCTAATGCTGCACAAACTAATGTACACTGTATACTTTCAGGTTATGTCTGGGTCCATACCATGTATATATATGATGGATGAAAATCTGTACACAGTGGGAACAGCAAAAAGCATCAAATCTAAGCCATGGAACCAGAGCCCCGTGCTTTGTGTACTGTGCTAAGTCGATGAATACTTATTTAGCATGAAAGAGAATATTAGAAGCATACGAGGGAGAATTCCCAACTCCGCAGACATCCCAGCCCCAAAGCACATCCTGCAGTGCCTCTTTCTCAGAAGAACCCAGCACGCTCTGCACCCTCAGCGGCTCTGGCCGCCTGGTGCGCTTTTCCGCTGTGGCCCACTGAAATCTGACCACAAGTCCAGCATCCTGCTCCCAGGTCTGCCCCGATCACCTTCTCTTCCCCTGCAGCTACCCTCACTCCTGTACACTGTAGCACTGGGCTTCACGCATCAGAGCACCCTGCTCCTCCCGCAGCCTCTTCCGTATAGAAGATACACACCAACTGCTGGCGAATGGAAAGGTTATCTGGTGACGCTCCTGTACATTGTCAAAAAGCAAACAGAAAGCAAGAGACATTAAGAATGTTCCCTAGATTCACATAACATGGAAAAATGAAGACACTGAATTTGCCGAGGACACACAGCACATTACAGTCACACAACACACACTGGCTGAACTGCCCCCAGAGCACTGCTCTTCCACTGCCCTGTGACTTGGGGGAAGCCATTTGCTCGGAGTCTGCCGGCCATCTGTGAAAGTGGAACCCTTCGAGGAAATGTGCAGTTACTATGCATACAGGTGAGGGCAACACATGGTCAAGGCTGTATTTTCAGCTGTATAACGTTCTATATACAACCCAGAAAGCAGAGGTGATCGATGATATTCCTGACCAGCATTCAGGCTAAGTGCTCCCCTAAAGTTTTAAAAAACTAATTTTTGCACTGCTTTTATCTAAGAATCCAACTGCATAGGAAAAAAGTCAACCTGTATATAACAATATCGTTTTCCAACTATAATTCTAAGTAATGTTACTGTGGAAATAGTTATTCAAATAAGCAAAGTGTCAGGATGGAAATAAGTTATCACAAATTATAAAAACACAATGACTCAAACATTAAAACAGAAACACTAAAACTGCTGCAAAACAAGTTAGGTAAAACTCTTGGAGACACTGGCTTAGGGAAAGACTTTATGAACAAAACCTCTATAGCACAAGATCTAGCAGAAGAAATCCACAAATGGGATCTCATCCTATTAAAAGGCTTCTGCACAGCAAAAGAAACCACTGGCACAGCTAAAAGACAGCCAACAACATGGGAAAAATCTTTACTAGCTGCTTCTCAGACAAAGGACTACTATGTAGAATATATAAAGAACTTAAACAAATGAATGCCTCCAAATTTAAGACCCAATTAAAAAATGGGCATCTGAAATGAACAGACACTTCTCAGAGGAAGAAGTAAAAGCAGCCAATAAACATATGAAGAAATGCTAAACATCACTAGCCATTCAAGAGATGCAGATGAAAACAACTTTGAGATTTCATCTCACTCCACAAAGAATGACTGTTATTGCAAAATTAACCAGCAATAAATGCTGGCAAGGCTGCAGGGAGGAAGGAACCCCCTTCCATTGTTGGTGGGAATGTAGACTTGTGCAACCATTGTGGAGATTAGTGTGGAGATTCCTCAGAAATCTAGGATTAGAGGTCCCATTTGACCTTGCTATTCCCTTGCTAGGAATATACTTGAAAGAATTAAAAGAATCATACTGTAGAGACGTATGTGTAAATCCATGTTCATAGCAGCTCAGTCTGGGATAGCTAAATCTTGGAAACAACCCAAATGCCCATCAACTGGAGACTGAGTAAAGAAGATGTGTGTGTGTTTTTCAAAGTAAAATAGAGTATTACTCTGCCATAAAGTGCTAAATTTGAGTCATTTATACTCAAATGGGCATACCTTGAGGACACACTAATAAGTGAAATAAATAGGTCACAAGCACATAAATACTGTATTTTTTCCTCTGGTATGAGAACCCATAGATGTAAATGAATCCTAGAATTTATGATAGATTTTGTGAAACAGGAAATAGTCAAAAGGAAAGTGGGAGAGAAAAGTAATGAATGGAAAGAATAAATACGATTTAAAAAGAAAAAGAAAGTATATGTATATAGGGGTGGGCAGTTGTAGGGTGAGGGATATGGGTAAAAATGAGAATTAACTTGTGTCATATACTGGTACAAATTTCCCAAGGTTGAGTGTGATTGTGAGGTGTATATAAAATGTACCAATAAAGAATTCCATTTAAAGGAAAAAAAACACAATGATATTCCATAACAAGAAAAGATCAGATCCAAAAGTTGGAAGTATTCCACCCACTTGTCTCAGCCATAGATGTGTTGGAATAAATGTTTTCCCCATACAAAGATCACTTTTTTTTTTTTTCTTTTTTGAGACAGGGTCTTGCTTTGTAGTTCAGGCTGGCCCTGAGCTCACTACGGCGCCCAGGCAAGCCGCCGTGAACTCAGCAATCCTCTTGTCTCTGCCTCCTGAGTGCTGGGATGACAGGCGTGAGCCACCACGTCCGGCATTGTGGTATGCAGTGTTGATTGTTGGTGGGCGTGTCTCCACGCCCAGCATTATATGTGGTTACCGGGGATCAAACTCAGGTCCTTGCACTTGCGAGGCAGGCGCCGGAACCACTGAGCTAACCCTCCGGCCCAAGATCACTTTTTTCAGATATAGAAACAGCTGCTTAAGTCTTAATTGTGGAAATATTACTAAACCACAGTGATTTCTTTAGTTTTCTGAAAAAAAAATTAAGGTATTTGTATAGAACCTTGAACATTCTGCCTAATTCACACATTAGATAGAAGTGGGACAATTACATACAGGGAAAAGACTATTAGAGTGAGAATAAAATTAGTAATATTGTTAGAATAAATAAAAGCACATAAATTTAAAGAAGACAGAGAAAAGGGGACATTTTGCAATCTCTGCTTTGCAACCATCACAATGTAGGGGGGGGGGAACAGAAATAACAAATCTGTCTCCCAGGTTTTTTATTTCAGGGCTGAAAATAACTTCTTAAAACTTCACCATACATAGTATTTTAAGTTTTCTGTTAAAAATGCACAATTCTGTAGAAAGACTAGTTCACAGCTATCACTTTCTTGCTAAATATAAGTTCTAAGTTCTTCTGGCATATTAGTATTAATAGTTGATACATTTTCAATTATTACTTACTGGACTTTTCTACATGTTTTCCATACCTTCTTTCAATCAATCATCACAATAATCTTATATAGTATGTATTATTAATAAGCATATTTTGGCGAAAGAAACAGGTTAAATAATTTTTTCCATGGTCACACAGCAAAATGAAATAAAGCCAGGATTAAAGTATATATTATAGCTTGAGTAGCACTGGCCAGGAAAATATTCTCTGACTGTGTATGTAGTTCTAAATTTACTGAAAATCAAATTAAAATATGAAAAAGCAGAATTAATTTTAAAATTAGGACTTAACCCCATATATCTAAAACATTATCATACAATAAAATATACAGCACTTCAATTCATGACCTAATTCTTTCCACCCTTCTGGCCGCAAACTGAATTGGATGAGAACAGAATCAAATTCAGTGGTTAGGTTCAAGGCTGCCCCTTATGGGGAAATTTGATTAGGTTCTCATCCAATTTGACAAGACTAATGAGATGCTTTTTATTCTTTTTTTAGTACTAAGTCTTCAAACTATGGTGTTTGCTTTATAGCCATAGTATATGAGGTGTGATCAAATATATACGTATGTTTAAATTTTTAAAATATTACAGTAAAAGACACATTAATTCCCCTGAAAATACTTCCCTCTCTTTAAACACACTTATTCCATCAGTCCTGCCCCCTTCTGAAGCAGTTCTGGGAATCTTTTGTGAGTGTCTTCCGTTGTGCTTTTGCACCTGGCTCAAGGTCCTGAATCCACTCAGAATTTTCGTCTTTCACAGCCACCCTGACTTGGGGAAGCATCAGATGCAGTGCTAGATCTGGCAAGTAAGATGGGTGAGGATGCACTGACCTGTCTCTACAAGCCTGCACTTCCAGTGTTTTTAATTATTCCCCATAAAAGCCTTCATCAAAGAGGACTCCAAACTGCTGCAGAAAGTAGCAAGAGCAATGGGATAAGTGCATTTGAAGTGAGGGGGGATATTCTGAGGGGATTAACAATAGTGTGTCTTTTACTGGAAAAAATCCTTTCGCATTAAATACTCACCATGTGCAGTGCTTTGATCACACCTCCTATTTCAGTTCAGGCTCAATTTCCAGGGCTCAGCAGCCGTCAGTGGCCTGCAGCCCCAGGGTCGGTCACTGTAATTCCGGAGCCTGCACTCTTCACTGATGTGATACCAGAAGCAATCGCTAAGGGTCTTTGTCACCACCATTAGCAATGTTTCTCCAAATATAAAGTAGTAACATCCTAGCGAACTTCATCTGAAAACCGACAGGACCTCTCCTAGGGCAGAGGGTGGATCTGTTTCCTGACCAGGGGAATAAAGACAATGTTTTCTGGGAAAAGATGGGGGAGGTTTGCCAGCAGCACCATAAGATGGGGTTTTCTAAGTCTGGTGCTCTGCAGCTCTGAGCCAAACCCACTGTGTACAGTGTCCAACTGCGGCCCTAGGGTGTCCATGGGACTCGTAGCTCAGAGAAACCAGGTGACACACAAGTTCAGGCCACCGGCTGGGGAGGGAGTGCTGAAGTCTTGTGTCTCTGACCCAGGAGTCCTGCGTCCTCTACCTCCATGAAGCCAGAAGGAGTATTTGCCAATGATGTCTCAGCTCCTCGCGATTCATGCCACACCATTTGAGTGTCACCGGATTGTGTACAGGCATCTCTCTGAGAACAGAACTTATATTTCTGTAGTTATGACCAAGGGATTAGTTTCTGAAAATTAGTGGGAAATATAAAAGCTGAACTACTTTCCGAGCCACTCCTGCAACTGTGGTCTTGTTAAGTGTCCCCTGAGCTACTTCCTCACAGTGAACAGCTCATGGCTGTATTTCATTCACAAAGCAGTCATGTGTACTCTACCTTGCCACAGCACTTGGCTTTGTCTATAATCTTCAGGGCAAACTCCTTTCCAGTAGACCTAGGAGGAATCAGAGGAAGACCACTTATGGACAAAAATAAAAGATACCATCTTTCCTTTCATCTTTTCCATACAGCACAGACAGGGAAGAAAAATTTGGAGGCTTTTAAGCATTAGAGACAATGTGAGAGGTACAAGGAGAGAAAGATAACCTCAAAAAAGAAATGAAACAAAACCCCAAAACCATACTGCATGTTAACTAAATCTTCTTTTATCAATATTAGCAGTTAAATATCTTTAACTTACATTTAAATTTTGTGTTCAAACTTAGACAAATAGTTTGTCTCTATTTAAATTTTAAGAGTTCTCTAAGGACATAGAACAAAATTAAGAAAAACAGACCAATTTAGGTTAAAAACTTTTTATCATCAACGTATTTATCACACCTGTCACATCATCCTATAATTCTAACCTACATCATCAACTTCATCATCTACTTTGTAGCCCATAAACAGCAGTTGGGATCTGGGGTCATAGTATACATACCTTTCAGTGGCCATGTCTACATCAGAGTTTGGTCGCAAGAATCTTGATGTTATTAATTAACTTTGTATCACTTCCACATAGTGTGAACATACCATAAGAGATCAAGTGAAAAGCTCCATAACAACCACTGTAGTATTCTTGGACTATGTTAGTTCTCTAGAGTATAGCTGCTTTTTTCAGGTACCCAGAGTATACTGTGATGAGGTCAAAACTGAAGAAAAACTTACACTGAAATTGCTCTTCCAAAGTGATAACCCCAAACCCTGACTCATACTTCAGATGTTTACTGCATCACTTAGGTGGTGATGTATATATCAGAGGCAGGTAGCAGAGAACTGTGAGCTAGCTCCCTATGTACCACAAAGAGCACTAAAACTTCCCCGGGAAGATGTACCAAAATGGGAAAAAAATACGGTTTCTAGAATTTTCTGGAAAATTCCTCCCCAAAGAGTAAAAATTAGTCCTGTGAGACCAGCTAGGGCAGTGGTCCACAAACACAAAGACTGTTATTTGGAGTCCTTTGGCTTCAATACTGTATTTGCAAAAGGTCTAGATTAGGCAAAAGGTAGCTGATTCTTACCTTGGTTAACAGATCTTGAGCTCTACTAGTTAAGCGTCAATGGAGAGGATGACAATGGATATCAAATGCATTAATATTAGTACAGGCTGAGAAGGTTGCCTGGCATGAGTGCCTGGCATGAGGACCTGGTACAGGTGTTATGGATTTTTTTCAATTAACTGACGTCTTTTCCATTCCTTTCCACCTAATGGATAAAATCTGAATCCTCTCTGTTCAAATGCATATCTGATAGTGTTGCATTCTATGTGTACATATAGGTATATATGCTTTCTTCCAGTCATACTGCTTGTGGGCATGCCAGTTAGTATCAAGAGTACAGCCTTTCAAAAGGTAGAAAGTGAGACTCCTTGGAAAGGCCATTGGTTGATTACATCAAGTTCCAGGGGAGAAATTAGGTATACGTGAATAAATATTTATCCTCCCTACCCACTCACCTATCCATGCACTCTTTGACTACTGCAAAATTGCCATCACCAATGACCTTCCCAATCTTGTATTTCTCAAGAAGAGTTGAGGATTCAGAGCACCTGTTCCCATTCACACCTGCAAAAAAGGTAATTGCAAAGTCTAAAGGGATATCACATTTTATATTGATTTCTATGTATGTGGAAAATAACAAGATGCAGCACATTTAAGCCTATGGTAAAACTAAAATCTCTCAGCATATTCCTCATACAGAAAGTCCAAGTCATCAATTTCCCTTTGACCTCGTTGGCTAGAATCAGAAACTAACAAAATCCTAAAAAATCCCTAAAATACCAGCTAATATAAATGATTAACCTCAGTTAATAAAAAAGGACTAATTAAACTTTTTCAAATTCATTTGTCAATGCTCAAGAAAGGGGAAAGTGATGATAACGGGGCTTTAATCTTCGCAGTATTCAAGATTTGTCAAAGATTTGCTAGTAAAGAAAATTCTACTGGATTTCTTTTTTCTTTTTTTGATGACATTCTGGGAATTGAACTTAGAAACTAATGAATTCTGGCAAGCATTCTACCGATTCTAATGCTGAGCACAGTGATGCACACATGAAGTCTCAGCTACTTAGGAGGCTGAGGCAAGAGGATGAAAAGTCCAAGACCAGCCTAGACAACTCAGTGAGACTGTGTCTCACGGGAAATAAAGAGGTCTGGGAATGCAGCTCTGTAGTTGAGCACAAGGGGCTGATCCATGCGTAAGGGCGGGTGTGTCTGTCAAGGTGAGAGGTCTTTGGAGGTTAGCCTCCAGGTCAGGCCTTCTCAGTGAGGTGGAGGCGGGGCTGGGTTACCGTGAATGTAGTCATTATGTACTGCAAACGTGCACTAATACAAATTCAAAAAATATCGGATCATTTGGGACAAAGACACAGACAGACAACTCTGTGATTTGAGAGGAAAGAAATACACTTAGGAATTATAAGCGGACCCACCACTAAGGAAAAATAAAGGAGCGCAAGTCTGACACCCTGCAGATTAATAGCTAGAGTTCACATATGTGGAAGCGACCCCACCACCAAAGATGGAGCTAACCCAGGACATGACCCTCCCCTGCTGAAGAAAATCACAGGGATGACGTTCTTCAGGAAACACCGAGCACTACCTTCAGGACTCAGGCAGCGGTCCAGGTCAGGTCCGCCATTTACATTGGAAGACGACCTCCCATGAGCAGAAACCTGCTAAAAGAAAACACTGATCACTATGAAGGTATCTGCAAATCTTTAGCTCACTAATCCTTAAATACAAAATGTCTACTGAGTGCAAAGACATACTGAAGCAGAAAGGGAGGAAATAGTTCCTTCTTTCTCACCTCACCTCTTTTTGTGTACACAATACATCACATTAGTGGCTTTGTTCCTTAGGTAAATTTTCAATTCAGATTCAAACCAGACACTGTATTACTTCTGACAGCAGTGAGATAAAATAAAGCAGGCTTTACAGCACCAGAGCTGAACAAAGTGCTTATGGTGGCGCAAGAAGGCTCGGAACTGTACATAACTCTAACAGTTCCAGAATAGACACCTGGTTCTTAGTTCACTCATTTTATTGCCAACCAATGAAAGATAATTAGGCAACTAAACACTGTCAGTGTTTAATATTTTTGTTCATTTTTTGGCACTGGCATTTGGCAATCCCCTAATCAGTAGCACTCTGAAAGAGAATGTTTAAAAGCTAGAATGTTTAAACCCGAGGTACAGAGAGGGAACTCATGGGATGCCTAAAAGAAAATCCCAGCAGGCCCCGTTCCACTTCCTGCCCACAGCTGTCATCTTGGTTCAGGTCTTCCGGGCGGCCCTTGTCGCTTATCAAAGGCCTCTTAGGAATGGTTAGTCTCACACACCCTACACACTCCATCCAGGGAAACTTCCTCCAGCAGTAGCTGTGCCTTCACCCCCAGGACCCCAAAGCCCCAGCGAGTCACTGTCCCCAAGGCCTGCAGCACAGCACTCAGGCCACTGGCTACTTGTCTAGTGTTTCCCATCACTCTTTTTCTCATACATTTTTTTTTTTTTTTTTTGAGACCAGGTCTTGCTTTGTAGTTCAGGCCGGCCCTGAGCTCACTCTGTAGCCCAGCAAGCCTGGAACTCAGCAATCCTCCTGCCTCTGCCTCCCGAGTGCTGGGACCACAGGTGTGAGCCACCATCCCAGCTGTCATACATTTTATACTCATATAACTATTTCTCTTTTCAAAGTTACTTCAACTTCCACATGTTGAAAGGAGCCAGAGTCAAAATACCCAGTGAGGGATCTGCGAGAGAACAGAGGGGCCTCATTCCAGTGAAGTCACCTAACGGGCACATCACAGGACACTAACTCAGCGTTAGTTACTGGTGCCTCCCTTTAAACACCTAGCTCAGAACCTTCAAGAAGATTCTGAATTAGTGAAAATGGCTAGAAGACAGCTGTGCTTAACAAGTCATTCCAAATTGACTCCTCCTCTAATCTCTAATCCATCTGCTCCTGGATTGGAAATTGTCAAAGGAATATAAGACAGAATTCAGTTAATATCAAATTATTAGATGAGTAAACATAAGAACGTAACTTCTCTGGAAAGTCAATCTCGAATGATAAGCAGGAAGCTCTCTCCCAATCACTGACCCCAGGACACAAGCAGAGTAGAGGCAGAGATGCCCCAGGCTGGGAACGACAGTGGCCAGAGACCTTTTCGGGTCTCAATGTAGACCCAGAGCAAGGCAAATGCACACTAGGCCCCAGCTGCCTGGGTCAGGCAGGGCCCAGGAAAAGAGCTATAGAGCCTCAGGACTCGGGCTGTGTGTACGTCCTGACTCCAGCCCTGCTCCCTGCTCAGCCTTCCTGGGAGCAGGTCACAGTCCGCCAGTGGTGTTCTTGACCAAGTTCTCAATAGCTTTACAGCAAGCCAAGGAGTCCTGTCTGACTCAGGAACTCTCTGGAAGGAAGCCTCGGAAGGGGTGAAACATAGGCTTCTTGTTCTTGTACGTCCATGTGTGGACGAGCAATGCCAGGAGTGTGTACTCACAAGAGCTCCTGTGAAGCGCTGTGACTTCCCCGACATTTAACCCCCAGTCCTGCCCCATCCTGATTCCCAGTAATTAGAAACCCAGTTTGTACTGGAATGCAAGGGTGACGGAAGCAGGAAGCGAGACCAGGAAGCAAAGGGGCGGAGCTCTCGCGGCTCACCTTCTGCGAGTGCGAGGCTGGACACCGAGGTGCAGGCCTGGAATCCAGCTGCCCAGCGAAGGCAGAGCTGGCTGTGCGGACACAGGAGGCGCCGCAACTGGGAACGGGCCTGGGGCCAAGTAAAAATGGCCCTTTAGGGTCTCTCACAAAGGTTTATGCTAAATCACAGGACACCCAGCTTTCTTAGCAGGTAGTAACAGAAGACACACTTTTTCAAAACCCCAAACTGACTAAATATTTTTTAAAAACTATTAAACCTTAAGCATTTAAAACTCCTAGAGTTGATATATTGGAATGATTTGTCCAATGTGCTCCTGTATTTGAAAATGAAGCTTTCATAACAAAAATATGAAAAAACACAGAGGCTAATTTTAGTAAGGCCCAGGTGAACAGACTGAGACGACTTGGCTTACTCTTCTCTGCGTTTAGTACGATCCTCAGCAAGCGCCTGTACTCTCTGAAAGGCCACGAAGATGTGCAGACACGGGCGCCACCGCCCGGAAGTGGACCGCCTTCCGAAGAGCCAGCCGCACTCACGGGCAGCACCACGGCCACACGCACCGCAGGCGAGCTGCGGGCAGGGGCGCGGACCCGAGCCGCTCCAGTCACACCGCGGGCAGCTGAGTTGGCTTACTTCGCACTAAGGAAGCCGTCCTCCAGGAGAGGGGAAAAGCCAGGCGCGCACCGACCTCTGGGGCTGCCGGCCAGCGAGAAGCCTGGGCTGTTACACCTCAGGCAGTTCTTAGTGCCGAGGCTCCTGAAGACACAGGCACCCGCAGGACTTCACTAAATCCTGGGTCTCCGTTGTGTCCCTGCCCTGAGCAGACAGCTACACTCCTAACTGAAGGGAGGATTAGAGCCGGAGATCAAACCTTGCATTAGGATGAAACCTATCCCGCTGCTATTGTCTACATTCAATCTTTGTTAAAATTTCTTCAAATGCTGATGAGCGCTCTGGGGAGCGGGGTCAGCACGGAGGGAGCAGCGGGCACCCCGCAGGCGGCAGAGGCTGGGGAAGAGCTCAGAGAAAGGCCAAACCGCGCTGTGCTGGGGGTGAGGGAGGGGAGGGAGTCCCTGCTGACAATGCCTTGTCAGGAGGCCGCACAGGTGACAGAAAGGACCCAGAAGAGCCTGCAGAGCTGAGCGTGCCAGGACCTGTTGTGCTGCGCCACCCCTGTACCCTGGAGGTGATGGCCCCGATCTCCTTTGTTGTTTTTCTCAAATTTTATTTTTTTATCTCATTCATTCATTCATTCATTCATTCATTCATTCATTCAGACAGGGTCTCGCTTTGTAGTTCAGGCTGGCCCTCAGCTCACTATGTAGCCCAAGCAAACCTCCAACTCAGCAATCCTCCTGCCTCTGCCTCCTGAGTGCTGGGATGACAGGCGTGAGCCACCATGCCCGGCACTGTGGTATGTGGTATTGATGGTTGGTGGGCGTGAGTCTCCACGCCCAGCATTCTATGTGGTTACCGGGGATCGAACTCAGGACCTTGAGCTTACGAGGCAGGTGCCGGAACCACTGAGCTAAATCTCTGGGCCTCAAATTTTACTTTTTATGAGATGCGGGCAGTACAAATGGTCCATGTGCCTCGTGGGGGTGCTGGTCCCTTCTGCACCTTTCCTCTCCCCTCCCCACCTCCATCCCCTCTCCCCACTTCCTACTAGCTCTTCCTTGGCTCTAGGGGTGGGGGTGGGGTGAGATTTCCTTCGCATCACATCACGGGCTCGAGGTGCATCAGTTTCACGCTTAGGCTCCACACTGTGTGTAAGCAAAGCAGGCCCCCCCCCCCCCAGCACATCCACAGACAGGAAAGCAGCACCAAGGGCTGCAGCGCTCCCCGCTGCCAGCACACTGGAAAGGGCAGCACGGCTGGCTGGGCACATGGGGCTACCGCCCAGCTTCCTCTGCCCATCCAGGGAGTCAGCCTCCTACACCGTATTTCTTTGATAGGCAGGTTACCACAACTTCTAAGGGAATTAAAACTTAGAGGGAAAAGGAGTACAACAAAAACGTGAAGCTCTGAAAAAGGAGCCAAGGTGGTTACTGACGTGTTCAGGCATATTATTACTTCTGACCAGGGAGGAACATCCCTGTAATCCCACTGCTCGGGAGGCCGAGGCAGAAGGACTGCAAGTTGGAATCCCACTGGGGTAACTTATCCAGATTGTCACAACATAAAATATAAATAAGGGCTGAAGATGGGATAGGATTCAATCAAGTACAGGCTGGGATGAGGCTGCATTACTGTAGAATACTAGAAACCATTTCATTGTGATTTAAAAAAAAGGGGGGGCTAGGGGAGAACCTAGGAGACGTTTGTGTGTAGTAAGTGGATTTCCTTAAATGCATTTTGGGAAATGGCGTCGTGACTGAATTGGCAAGGGCCAGAAAGCAGTATTTTAGGCTTCGTTAGTCATATGCTTTCTGCTGTAACTATTGCTACAAATACTCGAGTTGCTACTGAAGCAGACACTGAATGCGTGTAAACAAATGAATGTGGCTGTGTTTCCATAAAATTTTATTCAGTCAAAGAGGCCAACTCTGGCAAGCAGGAAAACTAGAGTGCCAGCACTTTCTCGGGAAAACTCCTACAACATGATTCTTTACTCTTCTTTTAAGTCCCAGGACAGAATAAGCTTCGGGATTGGATGTGGCTATAAAGCAGCAGTTCTCTGTGCCTGGCTGCATATCAAGTCGAGAAAGCTCTGAAAAATTTTACTACCATGCTGCACCCAGATTAATTAAAGGTAGGGCCCAGATTTTACATTTTCTTCTAAAGCTCCACAGATGATGTGAGGAGCAGCAAGGCTGACAACATTTGGGAAGAAGTTTCTATCATGACTGAAAGTAACTGCTCAGCTGTAATTATTACGGTTCTGTCACTCGTCCAACAGTCCAAGAGCCGCAAGTCATCTGTAGCCAAAAGATAACTTTCTCTTTGTACAAAAAGTGAAGAAAACACCCATCTGTTTTACTGAATGTACACTTTGTGCCAGGTCCAAGAATCTAAAAAAAACAAAAACCTCTCTTTTAAAAAGAGTTCTTCTGGAGACAGCCTCTTTAATAAACAGCACTGAAAAAACTGGCTTTCCACATGCCAAAGATTGAAACTAGACCCAAATCTTTCATCATATGCTAACCTAAAATAGAAATGGCTCAAAGATCTAAATATTTTTTTTAAAAACCCTAAATCTGCTATAGGTAGAACACTTGAGGACACAGAAGTAGGCAAAGACTTCATGAACAAAACCCAGAGCACACAGGAATCTACAAAGAATCAGTAAGTGGGATTTCATCTTATTAAAAAGCTTTGTGCAGCCAGAGAAACCACCAGCAGAGTGAAGAGACAACCCACAGAGTGGGAAAAAATTTTACCAGCTATTCATCAGACAAAGGAACATTATCTGGAGTACATAAACAATTCAAAAAACTCAGAATCCCTAAATTTAAAGACCCAACCCCAAAATGAGCATCTGAAGTGAAAAGACACTTCTCAGATGAAGTAGAAACCTCAATTAAATATATGAAAAAATGCTCAACATCACTGGTCATTTGAGAAACACAAAAAAGAACAACACTGAGATTCTATCTCCAGACAGAGTGGCCGTTATCAAGAGATCAACCAATAACAAACGCTGGCGGGGCAACCCTCCCCCTCTTGCTGGGAGTGCAGACTGGTGCAACCACCATGGGAATCAGGTGGAATTTTTTTTTTTATGGTTGCTTTTTTTTAAATTGAATTCTTTCTTGGTACTATTTATATACATCTCAAAATCACATATAACATTGGGAAATTTGTACCAGTATATGACAAAAGTTAATTCTCATTTTTACCCATATCCCTACCCACCCACACCTCCGCACCCCCTTTATACATGCTCTTTTATTTTCTTTATCATATTTATTCCTTCCCCTCATTACATTCCCACACCAAATTTCCTATGGAAATTTCCCACTCTATAAAAGCTGTCATACTTTCTAGAGCTCATTTGCATCTACAGGTGTTCATGTCAAAGAGAAGATCCGGAATTTGCCTATCTGTGATCTATTGATTTCACTCATTAGTATATACTCCAGGTGTCTCCATTTGCACCTAAATGGATCGATCTTGTCATTCTTTATGGCAGAGTAATACTCCACTTTATAAAATAGAAAAGGAAACCAGAAAGTGGAAAGATATCCCTTGTTCCTGGATCGGGAGAACCAACATCGTCAAAATGGCTATACTCCCACAACTACTATACAGATTCAATGCAATTCCAGTTGAAATTCCAACAGTATACTTCACAGAGCTAGAGAAAATAATACAAAAATTCATCTGGAAACAGAAGAAACCTAGAATAGCAAAAGCAATTCTAAGCAACCACGACATGGCAGGGGGTATTACAATCCACAATTTAAAACTCTACTATAAAACCGCTGTGACAAAAACTGCATGGTACTGGCAAAGTAACAGACCCGAGGACCAGTGGAATAGATTAGAAGACCCAGAAACAACTCCGGATACACTAAGCCACCTTATCTTTGACAAAGGAGCCAAACATCCCCAATGGAAGAAAGACAGCCTCTTTAACAAATGGTGCTGGAAAAACTGGGCTTTAGCCTGTCAAAAGCTAAAGCTGTACCTATCTCTTTCACCATGCACAAAACTAAACTCACAATGGATACGAGACTTAAACATTTAAACAGAAACAATAAGCCTGCTGGAAAACAGGCTAGGTAAGACTCTTGGAGACATTGGTTTAGGCAGAGACTATGAATAAAACCTCTATAACACAAGAACTAGCAGAAAGAATCAACAAATGGGATTTCATTCTACTGAAAAGCTTCTGCACAGCCAAAGAAGTCGCTGGCACTGCTAAAAGACAACCAACAACATGGGAAAAAATCTTTACTAGCTGCTTATCAGACAAAGGGCTATTATCGACAATATATAAAGAACTCAAACAGATCAGCCTCCCCAAGTTTAAAGACCCAATTCAAAAATGGGCATCTGAAATGAACAGACACTTCTCAGAGGCAGAAGTCAAAGCAGCCAAGAAGCAGATGAAGAAATGTTCAACATCACTGGTCCTTCGAGAGATGCAAATGAAAACAACACTGAGATTTCATCTCACTCCACAAAGAATGGCCGCTATCACAAAATCAACCAACAATAAATGCTGGCGAGGCTGTGGGGAGAAAGGAACCCTTCTCCACTGTTGGTGGGATTGCAGACTTGTGCAACCAGGTGGAATTTTCTCAAAACGCTAAAAGTAAAGGTTCCATTTGACTCAGCTGGTCCCATTCTTATCCTCCCAAAAGGATTAAAAGCGTCCTACCGCGGTGATATACACACACCCCGGTCTATAGTGGCACAGTCTGTACTAGCTAAATCTTGGAAACAGCCCCAGTGCCCGTCAGCTGACAAGTGGAAGAGGAAGGGGTGGGTTCTTACACAGCGGAGCATACTCTGCCCTAGAGAAACGAGTCCTTTAGGCATCGCAGCTAAACGGATGGACCTGGAGACCATATACTGAGTGAAATAAACTGGACACACGTTTGAATACTGCATTGTTTTTCTGGTGTGAGAAACAAAGTGGAACTAAGGACTGAAATGTATAATAGATGTTGGGACGAAAATGTTTAAATGGGAAGAGGAACAAGGAAGGTGGGGAGACAGGAAGGAAGGGACCAGAAAAAGTGACTATAGGAGGGAAAAAAGGGAAACAAAACTTTTGTTTATCAATAGTGTAGGGAGATTTGGGCCGGGAATGGGATAAATATAAAATCTATTCAGACTTTAAAAAATAGATTTCTTCTGAAGTATATTGAGG